>JAANHX010000011.1:0-206503 GCA_011320135.1 Phytophthora betacei
TGCGTGTGCGAAAACACGCTCCAAGGCTGCTGTCGGAAAGGCGCAAGCCAAGAGCACTAAGCGGCAAAAGCTCTGCACTCCAGGAGGCTACTAAGGTGGCCTCGGAGGCGAACAGCTCAACTGGTTGACGCGGCTGTGAGCAAGGGTGCGAGCAAACGTGCGAGCAAGCGCCGCAGTCCGTCACCTTCGGTCTCCCCAGACAACCGTCCGAACCCTCGGTTCGCTGAACGTGTTCAAATCGGGCAGTGAGGACGAGGCCGAGTCCGAGCACTCACGATGCTCCTGTGGGCTCCGTGGGAGGGCACCTCCAGTGCCCAGCGAGCACAGGACGACAGTGTGCAGTCGCTCGCTAGTGGTCAAGGTGATCACAGTCCCAGGATGTCTGTGCGCTCTGAGAGTCCGGCCATCAAGGCTAAGGGCACTCCCAAAGCTGGTGACGATGAGGAAGAGAAACCTCGCAAACGCCTCTCGCTTGCGAGGGTCTTGCGCGTGCTAAGGCCTCTAAAGCCGAAAGCGCCAAACCTCTCTAAGAAGCGTACAGCTTCTAAGTCTCCACTCCGCGAGAAGAAGGAGACTCGGTACTCCCATCGGGGCCTCTTCGACTCTCGGATGAAGCGGAAAGAAGGAGGGAAAGGGAAAGAGGGTGCTGTCTCTGAGCCCCGGAGATCACGAATGACCTCGACCAGCAGCAGGAGGACTTCCAAGCTGCCCAGCGTGTGCGTGGGGGTTCGGAGGTGGCACCCGTCAGCCAGGGAGCTGCCATCAACTTGCGAGGGTATTGGCTCCCGAGGAGAGCTCTGCGGCTGACCTCTTCCTGGAGCTTCTCGTTGCCCTCGGCCTTGTTGGCGGTCACACCTCTAGGAGTATTTACGAGCGTACCCTTGTCCAGAAGGAACAGCTGTTTGTTGACAACTTGAAGGCTGCTCGGTGTGTGCTTCTCGCGCCACACCGCATCACTCTCAAGGACTTCACTACGTGTCGTAAGAAGCCCGATAACCGGGGTGGTATCTACCCTCTTTGGGGCTACCGCAGGGTTCTGCCCGAGAAACTGTCCCACCTGGAGTTCTTGTGAGGACATGTTCTAAGCTTGGGTTGAGTCTCTCAAGTACTCACCCACGTAGTTACGGAAATCCCATGAAGATCAGCTGTTGTCCCGCATCCTGGACCAGCGTGATCTTCGTGTTCGGTTTGCCCACATGTCAGCAAGCGCATGCTGCCAAGGGACATCCTGAAGCGCGCGACTTCTAGCGCTCATGATGAGCGCGGGTACGGAGTGTCTTCAACGTCCGCACCCCGTTCGGGCAAGAAGCCCCGGACTACTTATGAAGCTGCCGCCGCTTCTGTTCCCAGAAGCGACAGCCTTCGGGCAGTCAATCAGGAGCCGTTCAATCGGCTCCCACGAACAACTCGGGGGGTGGCATAACCCCTCCACTTCACGAGGAGCTGTCGCTTACCGCAAAGTTCCTGGAGGATCTGCTGCACGTGGTAGTGGACTTCTCCATTCCGGTCAAGCAGGGGCGGGGGTGCTCTCGTATTTGTACGAGTACTCGGCGCCTCCCGAACGCCACTCTGTCCAAGTGCTTCTCCTGCGGGTCCGACGCGTGGCTCTGAGGTGACCGCCTCCGTCAAACGTTTTTCGTGCTTAAGATTGCACTTGGCCTTGGGACTGGCGGTGACTGCCGCCCAGGCGGGAATCAGGGCGAGCTCGCTCGTCTTGCGGGCCGCATGGACTGTTGGGGCGTGAGGTCGCGAGCCTGCATCTGCGGGGGGATCGCCGGGCCTCTTCGACCGATCTGGACGAGGCCTTCCGCATGATCCGACGGATCGAGGCTCTGTTGCCACGTCCAGAGCCGCCTTCGACGCACTTCCATACGTACGCGTATGGTGCGTACCCGGCGTACTCAGCGTATGGCTCCGGGGTCCGTTCGTACGGAGCCCCTCCCGCGTACGGTCTTGACCGCAGCCTTGCCGTCCCGACCGAGGCTTGGGCGCCTGCTCCGACGCCCTCGTCGACGTCTGTGACCCGCCCTCGCTTTGTGGAGCTGGGTCAAGGTGGGTCTGCGAGTCAGCAACCCCCTGCTAATCAAAGTACCGCTTAAGACGTTCAACATAGAACGTCGGGTGCGTCGTCATTGACTTTGGAGGTCGATGGTGTACGACGCACCATGTCTGGCCAGGACTGCAAAATGGTCCGATGAAGCGGTGCTTCAGCTTTTTGCTGCCGACAGAGCTGACAGTGTCAGAGGTAGGTTCCTCGTGTCTAGTAGAACACTAAGTCCCCACTTTAAATACGCTTAAGTTTCCTCTTCCTTGTTTGTCCGAGTACTACTTTTTGTTTATCCTGGGCCGTTGCCATGGCATCGCGGACCCTGCTGACAACGTCAGCTTGGTATCCATAAAGGATTCCACTTGTTTCCGCAGCCAAAACGGCCTCACATCCGAGACCTGGGAGGAAAGGGCTTTCCGAGCCTCTCTCCCACTTAGAATAGAGGAGTCAGTGTCTCCTCGAAGAGTGAGAGGCACTCTGGGTGACGGAAGCCGTTCAAGTAGAACGGTGTGAACCCCGTGAACGCATGCACCGCGTTGTTGAGCTCAATTTCAACAACTGGAAGCTGCGTCGACCACGTACGTGGTGCTGCCGCGCACACACTGCGCAGAGTGTCCTCGAGCACTCGATTGACGCGCTCTGTCTGGCCGTCTGTCTGCGGGTGGTCCGCGGTGGACATCTGCAGACGAGTTCCCAGTAAAGGAAACAGCGTTTTCCAAAACGCAACCGTGAACTCGCGGGTCTCGGTCCGAGACAATCGTCTCCGGGAGACCGTGATAGCGGAACACGCCATCGACGGACGACTGCTGTTTGTTCGCCCGTAACAGTGACGGGAACCGGAGCAAGATGTACCATCTTGCTCAGCCGACAGACGAACACCAAAAATTCGGTGTTGCGTGTCCGTCGGCGGGAAGCCCAAAGATGAAGTCAAGACTCATCGAAGTTCCAACAGTCAGCCGGTAAGAGGCAGGCTCTGTAGTGAGCCGAAGAGTCGCCCTGTGGGTCTGACACGCTGAGACGATCCACATGTCTTCACATATCGGGCGACCCACTTGTACATGTGGGTCCACCAGAAGGCCTAAGAGACCGACAGAAAGGTCTTCTCGCGGCCCAAATGGCCGCTGGAGGGCGTCGTGCGCCCCGCGAGGATACGAACTTCAGATCCCGTCGTGGGTACGACCATCCGTGGAGGTTCATTGGGCTCCACCCGGTAATAGAGGAGAGGCCATCCTTCAACTCATATCGGTGGAGCCGTGAGCGCGTCCGCGACGAGAGCCAATCGGACTTCGCGCGCTCGTTCCTGTCGTGAGGAACTTGACGATAGGCGCTACAGCCTCATCGTCCCGATACGTCATGCGTATCGATCATATAGCTCCGTTGTCACCCGTGTGATGTGGGCCAACTCATAGTCAGGACGCCGATGAGAGGGCGTCCGCAAGCATGTTGGTCTTGCCCGACTTGTATTCGACGCGGAAGTTGTACTCCGCGAAGAAGGACAGCCACCTCGCCATCCTTTGGGAGAGGGTGAGGCGAGTTAGTCGCCGTCCTCAAGGACGCGTGGTCTGTGTAGATCATGAAGTGCCTGGAGCCCAGAAGGTGAACACGAAACTTCACAAGGGCATATTTCATTACCAGGAGCTCCTTGTCGTGAACAGGGTAGTTCCGCTCGGCGGCTTTGAGCTGCCTGAACTGGAACGAGATGACTCGTTCATGTCCAGCCGTGTCGGCCCTGCAGCAATGCACATCCGATGGCGTAATCGGAGGCATCGCAGACGACGCTAAACGGCTTCGTCTCGTCCGGCAGGGCCAGGACAGGGACCTCTTGGAGACTGGCCTTGATGCTGTCAAAAGCATCCAGGTGCTTTTTCTACCAGCGCCAGTTGACGTCCTTATGAAGAAGGCCCGAAAAGGGCTTAGCGAAGCCCTCGTACCCTGCACTGTACTTGTGAAGGTAGTTGGCCAAGCCCAACCACTTTCGAAGATCCATCTGGGATCGGGGCGTTGGCCATGCTGCTATGGCCTTGACCTTGTCTGGGTCAGCCCGAACACCCACGTTGCTTACGAAGCAACCGAGAACTTTAATCTCTGGTGACGCGAAAACGCACTTGTCGATGTTGGCGTAGAGCTTGTTTGCTCGCATTACGTCCAACACTCGACGGAGGTGTCCTAGATGCACCTCCATGGCCGTGTTGTCTCCCTCGGTACGGCTATGGACGAAGATGTCGTCGAAGTACGTCTGTACGAAGGTACGCAAAGGGCGGAACAATTGCGTCACCAGGCGATTGAAAGTCGCCGGGGCGTTAGACAGGCCCTGCGGCATGACGAGCCACTCCCAAAGCATGCCGCTTGGAGTGCTCACCGCGGTAAGCGGAATGTCACTCTCTCGCATCAGGATCTGGTAGTATCCGTCTACCAGACCCAGCGCACTGTACAGTACGCTCCCGGCCATGTTGTTTAACAACACATCCTTTCGTGGGATTGGTGTTTGGGCCGGCACCGTTGCGTTGTTCAGCTTGTTATAAGCGTGAACCAGACGCCACTTTCCGTTCGGCTTTCGAACGCAGAAAGTCGGCGTCGAGTGCAGGGATTTGGACTCCCGCACCATGCCTGCCTTCGCTTTCGCGGCGAAGAAGGCATCAATGACCTCGCACTGTTCGCGCGGGAGAGGCCATTGCCTCGTGACACAATACTTTGTGCCAGGCACGAGATCAATCTCATGCCGTACACCTCGATCCGGTGGGAGTTGGGTCGGTGGGTGTTTGTTTGTTCACCACGTCCGCATACTCCGTCACCAAAGGATACACCTGATCTTTGGAGTTCTTAAGAATCATAGAGCCCAAGCGCGTCTGACGCTGCTTGTTTAGGTCTTCCAGGACGTTCTCGTCCCAAACCGAGGAGGAGTTCAACTCCTCCCGAGTAGCCTCAGGTCTCATGAGCACCATCTCACCAACCTTTCCAGCCTTGAGGTTGGCCAGGAAAGACTCGACCGTCACTTCCTCGAGGTTCAGTATCTCTGCAACCTCTGGCAACGATTCCAAGTGGACACCAGATGCCTTGACGGGTAAACCGGTCTCGCCATCGAAATCGTGATAAACATTCTTCCATCGGCCTTGTCGGAGGAGCCCGGGCCCTGGACTCCGAGTCACTTGAAGCGACGTCGATCTGAACGAAGTTCGGATCCGACTTGTGGCGGCGGCGTCGTCGTCGTCGACGGCGACCGTGACGTGGAGCTTTGCTACCCACGTCTGGGGATGTCGGCGCTCCGACATCCGAGGC
Source organism: Phytophthora betacei (assembly GCA_011320135.1). NCBI lineage: Eukaryota > Oomycota > Peronosporomycetes > Peronosporales > Peronosporaceae > Phytophthora > Phytophthora betacei. Next base: position 5,324 of record JAANHX010000011.1, read on the forward strand.
ACTCGTGGCCTCGTGTGGTACTGTGGTACCCACACAGGAAGCGTGTTCGACGCCTTCCGCTTCAGTTAAGGTCTGGTCGACCGCGTGTGGCACTATGTTACCCACACAGGAAGCATGTTCGACGCCTTCCGCTTCAGTTAAGGTCTGGGCGACCGTGTGTGGGACCCTGTTACCCACCTTGAACACACTATTGTCAGTGTTCGTGACAGCTGCAGCTGTCTGCGCAACTAAGTTACCCGCTTGTGGACCTAAGTTACCCACTTGGATAGCGCCTCCTCTGGGCGCTGCCACCATCAAAACATCCTCGGAGTCGTCATATACGTCTACGACTCCCAAGCATCTGCCGGATGCTTTGGTACCCTGGCAACCCTTGCGGGCGCCCCGGGTCCTGACAGAGATGGGAACATGACTCACCAATGCTCTGTCGGACTACGCAGGGCGGCTGGCACCGATTGCCTTGCCTCGCCAGTCGATCCAGGGCTCGTGCTTCTCAAGCCAGGGCATGCCCAGGGTCATATCATATGGATCCATGTCGAGAACAGTGAACTGTTCGAGGCTGTCAAAGTCTTCAAACCTGACGGCCAGTGCAGCGGGGCTGCCGTAGCTTTAGCGTCAGAGGAAGACGTTCGACTCAAAGAGTCACTAATACTAAGTTCCTTATCCAAAGGACACTTACAGCCCAAGACCAGGCTCAAAGTTAATGCCTAAACTTTTATGCTTCAAAACCAGAAGTGTTTATTTACTATTATTGCGGCCAAGCCGCCTAGGGGTAAATGTATCTGTTTAACTATCTAGCATAGTTAAACCTAATCAAATGCATAACGTGTGGCTTTCGGCCAACGTACTGAGAGACCTTGTTAACTCTCCAACTTATGTACTGAGAGTTTGTTAACTCTCCGGGTACTTCGTACCCCTGTGTGTTCCACACCATGTAACCCCGTTACACTCTCCCCCACTAAGATATGAGCATTCCGTTCTCGAAACTCTCCTCAGCGAGGTCACGTCTTGTTAAGACGGCGGAGGTTACTACACCTCACACCAGCGTTGTACAGCTCCGTGAGCTCACAAACGCCTACGCATCGTTGATGCCCAACTTCTCGTCGTCGGCCCACGGCCCAATGCCCCAAGCGCAGCGCGCATCTTGCTCTCAAGCGGTCTCAGACCTACGCTCGCGCTCCGCGCCTACTCCAAGAGCTGCAAACCGCTTAGAGCAATGCTCTTGACTCATTCGAGTCGTCGACAACAGCTTAGCGGTTGAACACTCGCTTCACAAGCGATAGGTCGGTGGCTCGAACCCACTAGGGCACAGCCCTCTCGTTCCATGAACGATTGTTCACGCTTGGACAAGCTTAAGGGCAACACCCTTTTAGCTCAATGGTTGAGCGTTGGCTTTGAGAGCCACAGGTCGGTGGTTCGAACCCACCAGGGCACAGCCCTGTCGTTCCATGAACGATTGTCCACGCTTGGACAAGCTTAAGAGCAATCTGCTTTTAGCTCAGTGGTCGAGCGTTGGCTTTGGAAGCCACAGGTCGGGGGTTCGAACCCACCAGGGCACAGCCCTCTCGTTCCATGAACTGTTGTCCTTGAATGGGCAAGCTTAAGGGCAACGCCCTTTCAGCTCAGTGGTCGAGCGCTGGCTTTGGAAGCCACAGGTCGGTGGTTCAAATCCACCCGGGCGCAGCCCTCTCATACCATGAGTAGTCCGTTCTCGGACTGGCATACGGGCATCGCCCTTATAGCTCAATGGTAGAGCTCCGGCCTGTCAAGCCAAAGGCCAGTGGTTCGATCCCCGTCCGGGACACCACTTTCGCTGTTACAGCGCATCCACATTTGGATCATGCTCATCGAGCAAGTTGTTTCAAAATAACTATGCGTCTATCGAGACGATTGTGCCTGAACCTTGTTCAGCACAACACGAAGCACCTGCTTCCTTCGGGACCATGTCCCTAACACTACGAGGCCTCTCCACCTCCTGCTCCCGCTGCGAGCACCGCTCATACGTACGAGCTGGCTGCTGCAGCCACTGGTCAGAGCCTGAGCTCAACTACTGACCTGATCGCTCCCCCACTCTAGTGGGAGGCGCCCAGCGCCTGGCGACGCTGTCGCACGCCATGGTGGCGCTTCGGCACATGATGTGCCCGGTCGTAAGCGTCAACGACGTCAGGGCAATCTTGCCGGAGGATAACCTCAAACTCCCATGAGTTCTGTGAGTGAGGGTAACCCCTCCACTTCACCAAGTACTGGGTACGACCCTGGCGTCTACGCCACGCCACAAGGCGTTCCACGTGAAAGTGGAGCTCACCATGCTCATCGAACAGAGCAGGAGGAGGCCTTGCCTCAGCTGGGCTCTCGCGGGGAGAGTCAGCACTTGCCGGAACGGCGTCTGCGTCCATACGACGCCGGCGTCCACGACGCGAACGTTCACGTTCTCCGCCCATCGGTCGATCTCGAAGAGATGATCCACCTTGTGGATAGGTTAGAGCCACCATTGTTGACTCACAACCAGGTCTCGGACCTTGAGCGTCCAGTCGCTCAGCTGAACGTTCAGCTTGCCTTGCTCCTGCATCTCGATCACTTCGCTCCGCGACCTGTGGCTCTGCCACATGCTGTTGATCAGCCATCTGTGGATCCACCACTTGCTGTCGTTCAGCCCCCCGTGGCTCTACCACCTGCTGCCCTGCAGCTGTTCGTGGCCCAGCCACCGTTGGTGCCAACGCCTCCGCGCTCACCTGAGCAGGGTCTTGGTATGGCTTAAGCAAGCCAACATAGAAGACCGGATGCGTGCGCATCTTCTTCGGAAGGTTGAGCGTATACGCTAGGCCCTTCCTGGTCACGACCTTGAACGGTCCTATGAACCGAGGTCTTAGCTTCGTCTTGAAGACTGCAGACACTGCATGAGTAGGTAGGTTTTTAGCGTTTAATAAAACTTGGTCACCGACCTCAAACCTCTCAACATTGCTTCTGCCCTTGGCATCTGCATTCCTTCTGCGTGTCTTGGCTTTCAGCCATAGCGTCGCGTACTTGACGCATTACGCTCAGTCTCAAAGAGACAAAGTCACCGACTTGCTTGCGAACCGCAACAGGGCTGACATCAGCTAGCCGCTCGGCTATCCCTCCCCCATCAAGCCCTGAGCCACTGCGTGGCGGCGTCAGTGGGACGCGAGGGTTAACCAAGCCGTTCAAATAGAACGGAGTGTAGCCTGTCGAGGCGTGCACTGCATTATTTAATGCGAACTCAACGAGTGGGAGCATCTGGCTCCAGCGTTTTGGCGCCTCAGCGCATACGCTTCGGAGGGTATCCTCCACAACGCGATTCACGCGTTCGGTCTGACCATCGGTCTGCGGATGGTCCGCTGTGGACATGTCCAAACGAGTGCCGAGCACTCTGAAGAGGGACGTCCAGAACTTCGCGGTGAAGCGCGGGTCTCGATCCGAGAAAATTGCCTCAGGCAAGCCATGTTGGCGAAAGACTCGGTCTAAAAACAGCAAAGCTGTACCTTCACCATCAATGGTGTCTGGCACTGCCGCTAAATGAGCCATCTTGCTCAATCGGTCTACAAAGACCACTATACCCGTGTTTCCCGCCTTATCCTTGGGAAGGCCAAACACAAAGTCCATACTCATGGACTGCCAGCATCCCTTGGGGACAGGCAAACTCGCCAATGGCGCTGCCGTGTTCGGCGCGGACTTTGTCCGTTGACACGTCTCACACGTGCGTACATAGGTGCCGACCCACTTATACATCTTGGGCCACCAGTACATCGAGCTCACCGAGCCATAGATCTTCTCCCGACCTAAGTGCCCGCCCACGGGCGTATCATGAACCTCATATAGGATTCGATACTTTAGATCCTCATCATTAGGATAGACTACACGAGGGTTATCCTCAGAGTCGGTGCTGTAGTACAGCAGGCCACCATCGAGCGAGTATCGATGCAGCCTCGCGCGTAAGCGCGCAGACAATTCCTTGTCAGAGTCTTTAAACGCTTCGCTCCCAAGAGCCCGTAGCAGCGCTACGCACATGTCGTCCTGTGCATACGCTCTGCGTATCAAGTCAGACACTGACGACGTCACTGTCGTGACATGAGCTAATTCGTAGTCCGGCCTGCGCGAGAGCGCATCGGCCACTACATTAAGCCGCCCCGGCTTGTACTTCACCTCGAAGTTATACTCGACAAAGAAGGAAAGCCATCTTGCCATTCTCTGAGAGAGATGAGGCGACTGTGTCGCAGTGCGTAGCGACGCATGATCAGTAAAGATCACAAAAGGCTTAGAGCCTAGCAGGTGTACCCTGAATTTGACTAGAGCATACTTCATTGCAAGTAGCTCTTTGTCATGAACTGGATAGTTCTTCTCTGCAGCTTTGAGCTGGCGAGACTCAAACGCAATCACGCGCTCACGCCCTTCGGCGTCTGCTTGTAGTAAAGCACAACCGATTGCAAAATCGGAGGCGTCACAGACGACGCTAAACGGACTATCCGGGTCCGGTAGCGCAAGGATCGGAGCCTGGAGGAGGCTCTCCTTCACAGCCTCAAAGGCTCCGTCGTGCTCGACGTTCCAGCACCATGGTGCGTCCTTCTTATAGAGATCTGATAATAGCCGAACCATCTCCGCGTAGTTCGCGCTGTACTTGTGCAAGTAATTGGCTAAGCCTAGCCACTTGCGTAAGTCTTTTTGGTTCTTGGGAACCGGCCAGTCCACGTTGGCCTTGACTTTGGCAGGATCTGCCCGTAAGCCACGCTTCCCAATGAAGCACCCGAGGAAAGGTATCTCCTCCGCGCCAAAGACGCACTTGTCCAAGCTGGCATACAACTTATTAGTGCGCATGCACTCGAGCACCGCTCGCAAGTGGTCAATGTGGTTATCCACGTCTGACTTTCCGTGCTCGGCACGACTATGGACGAATATATCGTTAAAGTACGTCTGAGCGTACGCCCGGTGGGGCCTAAACAACTGCGTCACAAGACGATTGAACGTTGCTGGTGCGTTCGACAGCCCCTGGGGCATGACCAGCCACTCCCAGAGCATACCGCTCGGAGTACTCACCGCTGTCAGCGGAATGTCGCTCGCTCTCATGAGCAATTGGTAGTAACCATCGACCAAGTCGAGCGCGCTGTACAACGTACAGCCTACCATGTTGTTCTGCAGAACATCCTTGCGAGGAATCGGCGTTTGCGCCGGGATAGTGGCCGCATTTAGCTTGTTAAAAGCATGAACAATGCGCCACTTGCCGTTCGGCTTTCTGACACAGAACGTGGGTGTCGAGTGCGGAGACTTACTCTCGCGCACCATCCCTGCCTCGTACTTCGCACGGAAGAATGCGTCAATGACGTCACACTGCTCTCTCGGCAAAGGCCATTGCCTTGTTACGCAGTATTTGGTTCCAGGAACCAGGTCAATCTCATGACACACGCCTCGATCCGGAGGCAGGCCCGTCGGTGGGTCTTTCGAGACAACGTCTCCATACTCCTTCACCACCGGGTAGAAGGGATCCGAAGGATCTTTGAGGATCGCCGATCCACTTCTTGCGCTCAGCGCCTTCTTGGTGTCCTCTAGGACCGCGTCGTCCACGACGGATGAGGAGTTCAACTCCTCCTCAGGTCCCAGCAGGACCACCTCGGCTAGCTCGCCTGTCTTTAAGGCTTCGCCAAACTCGGCAATCGACATCTCGTCCAGCTCTAGCAGAGCGTCTACAGCGGGCAGAGTGTTAAGGCTGATATCGCCTTCTACCTCCCCCGTCACTCCGTTAACGAGTGTATACAGCTGTTCACAGCAATCACGTGGAGCATCACTGCTCGTCACGCTGGACACATCGTCCGACGTCGAAGACGTCACAGACGCCCTGCGTCTTCTTCTCCTCTCCCTCCGCAACCGAGCCCGGCCGGATGAGGGCGGTGTGGCGACATCTCCGTCACCACCACCGGGTGCAGCAGCACCATCACTCCTCGAAGAGGATACAGTGTCTCGCAAGACACTCGGCTGAAAGCCAAGAGGTCCTAGACCTTCTCACAGTGAACTAGGTGTCACTTCACCTGCATCTCCTGGGCCACGCCCATGATGCCTCGACTCGCAGTCGACCGCGACCCTCGGATCACGCAGCGGTAGGTCATCGACCAGATTCGTACCACTCAGTGGATTACGCGCCACTCCGCGCTCGTCCTCACCAGGACCCAGCAGTTGGTCATTGACCTGACCTGCACCGCTCAGCGGATAAGGTGCCGCACCACGTACGCCCTCAGGGCAAACAGCAACCTCGTTGCTAACAATTTCGGACATACCAATGTCCAGCACTACGGCCGGCTCGGCCTCGTGCTCGCGCCAAAAGCGCTTCTGCTTCCTAGCAGAGGTGGGTTCATGACTCACCAAAGCTCCACTAGGAGCAGGGTGCGACGCACCCAGCGTTTTCGACTTCCAGTCGATCCATGGCTCATGGCGTTCCAGCCATGCCATGCCAAGGATGAGGTCATACCTCGCATCCAGGTCTAAGACCAAACAGCGTTCCACGCTATCGAAGTTCTCAAACTTCACTCCAAGGTCGACAGAGACCTTCGACACAGCTACCAGTGTCCCCGTCGCGAGACGGACAGAGATCGTATCTCTCGTTGGCACTTCCAGCGCCTCAGCATACAGCTGACTCCCTTCCAGGGTGGAGCGACGGGCGTAGTTGCCCGAGGCTCCCGAGTCAATCAAGACTCTCCATGGCTTTGCAAAGCCCTTCACGTTCGCTTGAACGACCAGCAAGCCCGGCTTGCACACACTCTTTTCGTAAGAGAGCACAGATCTCTTCGGGGCTGAGCCCCGTTGCCCTCTACCTCCTCGAGGCACAACAGAACTCAGTTCTTCCCCAGTAGGCCGCCCCGCGCCTACTGGGAATTGCCGTTTCCCGGCGATGACCCGGAGGGTTGGCTCGCCGGAGCCACGCGCTTCTTGCGCAGAGGGCAATATGCCCTCAAGTGCTTAGTGCTATTGCACACAAAGCATCGGCGGATGCCGGCACGCTGCTCCGCAGCAAGAAGCTCCGCTTCTTCATCTTCAGCATAGCTGAGGTCCATCGGCTCTGGACCGCTCGAAGAGCTTGCGCTACTAGCGCTCCAACCAGGTCGAGCCGACCTGAAGTTGTGCTCGGCATTTAATGCCACATTCACCGCCTCTTCGAAAGAGTTAGGGTGTACACGGAACACTTCCGTTCGAGCTGCGCTCACACGAAGTCCCTCCATGAACACGGTCACGCTGACCAGTTCCGGAAGAGGGTCCGCCGCCATTCCGGCGATAAGAGTTCTTAACTCTTGGACATAGTCCAATAACTCCTTCTTACCCTGGCGGGTAGCAAGGAACTTCGACCGGATACGGTACGCCTGATTAGGCGGCGCGAACACGCGCGAAAGCTGTTGCTTCAGCTGATCCCAAGTGGGAAATGTAGCGTCAACAGACGTGCCGCACGTTAGTGCCCATTCGCGAGCGCGACCTCCAAGCCTGGAGATAGCCAGCGCCACGCGCTGATGCTCAGACTGGAGCAGGGCCGATCCCGTGGCCATCTCGACCTCACGGGTCCAGAGAAGGAGATTCTCTCCATCCTTCCCCTCGAAAGTTTTTACGCTCACCATGAGCGGTTTCAGTCTCATAGACTCTTCACGCGTCATCGACGCCGCCGCCGTTGCGGCGCTCATCTTCTCTTGGACATGCTCCAAGAGCGCGTTCTCGTAGCGGGAGAACGATTCCAGCCTGGCGGTGACCGCCTCTGGACCTTGCGATGCAAGATGAGCCACGCCCTCCGGGCCAAGCAAGGACATAAGCTTAGTAAGCGCGTCCTGCTGCGCCGGGGGCAAATTCGCGAACACGGGGTGTTCCATCCTCGCAGAGGATATAGTCAACCGACTCAGGAGCGGGATTGACTACAAGTGCTACCAAGTGCAGCGGGGCTGCCGTAGCTTTAGCGTCAGAGGAAGACGTTCGACTCAAAGAGTCACTAATACTAAGTTCCTTATCCAAAGGACACTTACAGCCCAAGACCAGGCTCAAAGTTAATACCTTAACTTTTATGCTTCAAAACCAGAAGAGTTTTATTTACTATTATTGCGGCCAAGCCGCCTAGGGGTAAATGTATCTGTTTAACTATCTAGCATAGTTAAACCTAATCAAATGCATAACGTGTGGCTTTCGGCCAACGTACTGAGAGACCTTGTTAACTCTCCAACTTATGTACTGAGAGTTTGTTAAATCTCCGGGTACTTCGTACCCCTGTGTGTTCCACACCATGTAACCCCGTTACAGCCAGATCCACTTGGACGTTGGGGACAGTGGCGACCTTCCCGTCGGCCAGTCACACTGACACCGCCCGTTGCCCTTGCTTTTTCTGAAAGCATCGAACAACTTGTTGCTATTACGAGCAACCGTCTGGCGGCGTGCGAAATTCTTCGACGCCCCAGAATCGATCAAGATTCTAAAGGGATGATCGTATCCCCGTGCACATCCGTGTACTACGAGCAACCCGCCGCTGCTCTTCGCCGATTCGAGAGTGCGAAGACTCTCAGGGGCTAAGTCCCCGTGGCACGCGCCACCCGCGCACCCATAACGAAGACTTAGCTCTTCCCCAGTAGGACGCCCCGCCCCTACTGGTTTTCGGCGTTCCCCTGTCCCCGGGATCCTGGCTTCTGCCAGCGACCCTTGAGGACGGGCTTGGGGAAGGACCGTCTGCGGAGTCTTTCCGCGGGACAGTCGCGCTTGAAGTGGCCCATCTTCCCGCAGCCGAAGCAGCGGATGTCACGCTGTTCGGCGGACCCGAGTTCCATGGGAACTTGTCCGTTGGGGCTTGTTCGACCGGGAGCCGACAAGGAACTCCCAGGCCACGCTGAGGCCGGCGTACGCGCCTGGCGATGGCTGTACCCTTCCTGAAGAGCCACTTGAATTGCCTCGTTAAGGGTGTTTGGCTGCACCCGGAACAGCTGAGTGCGCGCGGGGTCCACGCGAAGGCCGTCCATGAACACAGTCATCTTGATGTGTTCATTGAGTGGGTTTCCCACTAGGGACGCCGTGAGTTCCCATATCTCTTGCACGTACTCGTGCAGCTCACGCCTCCCTTGCTTGCACGAGAGGAAGCGCGAGCGCTGGCGGTACTCGTAGTTCGCCGGGAGGAACGCGGCTCGGAGCTGTTCGCACAGCTGAGCCCAGGATGTGAAACATCCAGGGGATGTCGCCTCCCGAGTGTACACCCAGCGTTTAGCACAACCGCTAAGGTTGGAGAGTGCAAAAGCAACACGGAGTTGCTCGGTCGAGATCAGAGCCGCGTCCATCGCGAGCTCTACCTCTCAAACCCAGAAGTGAAGGCTCTCACCCTTCTTCCCTTCATACGGCTTAACTTTCAGCCGTATTGGTTTTGGGTGTGACGGGTTTGCTTCCACCGCCGGAGGTTTTCCCGCACATGTGCGATGAGCCCTGCTCGTAAGCGTCAAACGCATTGACGCGCTCGAGCTGCTCGGCCGGTGTTGACTCTGCGGGGCCTCCATCCCGAAGATGCCAGCGATCTTCCGAACCGACTCGAACTGCGAGTCGTTCATATGGGAGAAGTCGTTCCTGTCCATGGCAACGAACTTCGGAGAGGTTCAGGTAGTCTACCCGCGGTGGCGTGGATTGACTACGAGTGCTACCAAGTGTGACGGGGTCACACAGCACCTTGCGCTAGAGGAAGTTACCTTCCGAGAGTATACAAACTCTCAGTGAACGGCAGTTCACAGGTCCCCTCTATATTTAAAGAGAGCGAAGTGACCTAATTAAGGTAGAATGTAAACTGAGTATATTTATAGTTAGATAAAGCTTGGGTTTGATACAAACTATAAGTCACCTATAGAAATGCAATGTCGTTAACCAATGGTTGGCTTTGAACGACCTTGGTACTTTGTACCAAATATCCCGAAGTATGACGTGTCATACTTTCGAAGTGTGACGTGTCACACTTCATGTAACCAGGGTACACTTAGGGCTACGTACCCCGTTACAGTTCCACTACCCCGGAAGAGTAAAAACACGTCTAAGAACTGCACTTGCTTACGATACGCTGTCGGAGTTGCTTTCTCTCGCCATCGAGCAAGACCCATCGACAAAGAAGGAATTATTGACGCGCTTAGTAGGATGACAGAGCGAAGGATTGCGCTGTGATAATTGAAGCCAAAATTTTCGTTTTTGTTTTCGACCCCCCCCCCCCCCCCCCCGTTACTTTCCGAGCCCTGCACTGATGCTATCGTTACATCCAACGTAATTTAGTGCTGGTTCCGTCCCTGTTTGTAGGAGTGCTGAAGTAGTAGCAAAGAGTAATTAGGTCGCCTGGAGTCTATCAGAAACGTTTTACTGTACTACCATTGATTGGAGTCTCCGGGCGATCTTCTACAAACCATCGCGGTCTGTAGATTTACTGGACTGGGGGAGCCACCACAGTGGCTTCAGCCCTGGCTGCATCAGGAATTTTCTACCCCGTGGCCAACGATCCTTCACTCGAGTCTCCAAATACTCCACGTAGAGGGTACGGCTCTTCAAGAACAGCCTCCGAAGTGGAAAAGGCTCTGTGCGATACCACCAGCCTTCCTGCAGCAACTTGCCGAGATCCTGAGGATAACCCTCCCCAAGTCGCTTCACCAGATCCGTCGCCAGCTCACGGAAAGCGCGTTGAGCTCGAGTTTGTCGCCACTTTCGGCGGTAATACTCGGTTGAGCGAGGCACGAAGGGCTGCCAGAAGTTACGTTCCCACACGGCATGACCATGAACGAGCCAGAACTCGTCCCAGCGCATGAAGAAGACATCAAACGGATCATGGCTCCGCGCGAAGTTAAAGGGAACATCGAGGCAGCGGAACACAAAGCGCCAAGGCTTCTTGGCTTCGATCTGTACCATGTTAGCGCGAATGATGTTATCCACCTCGTCTACCTGTAGATAGTCACATTCCCATGACGGCACACAGTGAACTCTAGCACTGCGTCGGGCACTCGCTTCATCTTCACTCTCAGTCTCTTCCGAGTCCAAATCCTCGGAAGACGAGGAAGAGTTCGTGTCGGAAAAATGTTCGAGCTCTACGGGTAGCAAATCGAGCGCAGCCCCCGAGATGGCATCCTGAGAGCAGCTGGTCTGCTCATTGGACAGCTCTTCGTCGTCCGAGTCCATGGCAGCCTCCGCAACCTGCAGACGTGCTTGGCTTTGAGTCTCAACGAGCTCATCGTCGTCGTCCGAGTCGATCGCATCCACTGCATTAAGCAACAAGACGCTGCTACAATGTTTAGCAATCTCCTCCTCATTCTTGTATTGCGAGTCAATGTCCACAATGTCCATCAACGCAGTCGACGACGTGTCACCGCCAGCTGTAGCCAGGCAGAAGTTGACGCCCGGGGGACAAGCCTGCACGTAGAAACTTCCATCAGGGAGGTTGAATACTCTACCCACTGGTCGATGGGTCTCCATCGTCCGATGGTCTTAAGCCGTCACTTGTTGTGTTGGTGGTGGAGAGCTTTCTCGTTCTGAAATGACAGGAACTTTTGTTGGCTGCGGTTCTTGCAGCGAGCACGAAGCCATTAGTCAGTCGACATCTCTCCATCAATCAAAGTGTGATGGCTGCAGACTACAATTACGAGAAACGTTGTCAGTTCAACCAATACAACAAACTATCGCCCATTCTCAGATTCTCGAAAACAAAACACGATCCTGCATGAACTTTCATCGACGCTGACGCCCTCAAATCACCTGCATACACTGCAGCACACAGAAGTCGTCGTGAGAACTCTTCCATATATCCGCAAGTTGCTCAGGTACTGCAAGTCGCGACAAAATCCAATGAGGTGGGTGCACCTAGCTCGGCTGAACGCGACGAGTTCATTCAACGTGACACATGCAATACTGTACAGTGATTTGGTATTCAGGCCAACGACCGAGATGATCACGGACATCTTGCGCGGCTGCGGTACTGGGAGTGATCTCAACGTTGACAGCAACGCAGACTGACTGGTACACTGTAATGAGCCAGTGGCTGCGCCGCAGCCTGCGGACCCCTTACATCTCTGGCTGGCAGATAGAGATGTCCATGCGATTACGAGATGCTTGTTGGATCTTTGTTGACTGGCGTGCTCATGGTTGCAACTCGTTTTGTTCGGCGGCGGCTGGATCTTCGGGCAAAAGTCACGGTACGGCGGTAGTTTTGTCTCAGTGGCATGATGCCGAATCGGAATTGCCGATCATGAGGCGACAAGTCATCCCGCCGTTATATGTTCTCTACCAGAGAATCTCTGGTGGATCATGCCGGCGGCAACCACGTCTCCATTTACTGAGGTCGATCAACAAACTTGTCAACTCGAAGGTTGACCCACATCGAGGTGATTGTACGTCAATTCTTTGGCAAGTAGAACCTCATTAATACATTACCTGTAGAAAATGATACTATATAACATAGAATATGTGATATCTAACGATTTTTTACATTTGTAGCTGAACCTCCCTCTTTTAAACGAATTGGTTACGATTCGCACGGAGCATCTGTTATCCTGCAGCATCATCGTGGGACAATCCAACGGTTTTGGCACATTCAAAAGTCGACTTGGTACCATATACCTTGCGAAAACAATTCTTTCGATCGTCATTGAGCTTTATTTTGAGCCATTTCAAAGAAAGGAAACTTTATATTATGATCTACACCAAACGTTGCGCTTTTGTTGCCTTTCTCTGCAGCGGTTGGGGCTGGATTTTGACAGCTGTCTATCAGCACAGGAAAATGTCCGAATCAGTGTGATTATAATGCTGAATCTGTGTGTGAGAATAGAGGTCGATTTTCATTCTACTGTACCAGTATTTAAAATTAGGTTTCTAGAAAACAAATCTACTCTCCCAGCAATAAAAATGAGTACCACAAAGGTTATGCCTCGAATCAGTGTCAACTGCTTCTTTTGCTCTCCATTCCGTTTTACAGTACAGTTGTAAGCACAAGAGAAACGTGGATGTATTTTTCGCTATTATAGATCATCAAAATGCGATAAGAAAAACGTTATAGATAACCTCGAACCCACTTAGGTATTTTACACTGAGGTGTTATAAGCAATGATTAAAAAAACGGTAGTACTTAATTTAATGGAAATGGTGACGCGCCTACAAGTAGTGGTAAGATGCAACATGGGAGCTGTGCGCTCCAGAATAGCAGTCAACGAATAGTAATTGAGGGGCGTGAGGCATTACGTTTGCAGTAGCTGTAAGTTGTCGTGGGTGTTTCTAGTCGTCAATTCTTGTTTCGAAAACACAGATCGAGTCAACAGATGGTTCAGCATTGAATTTTTTCTTACACGGGTACAGACATTTTCCTTTACGCGTTTTTCGCTGTGGGTCGCCCACGAACGCCATTACAGTTAGGGAGAGGAACCCGCTTTATCGAGCGTAGCCGCCTCCGCCTAGCACTCCTTGCACTCGGCCGGCCGTGGCAGCTCACCTATCGAATGGACGTGGGCGGTCCCCTGCACCAGGACGCGTACCACCAACTGCAGACATCGCGCGCGCAGCAAACTCCGTCCAGCTCCAGCGCGTCGGCTCACGTCGAGACAGGCGCGCGTAACATGGCGCTCCGAGGAGGCCCCGACCCCACCATCGCAAGTAAGCGCGACGAATCCGCCGATTTCCGTGTCGTATCTCTTCCAGCCACGCAGCGACAGCGCAATTTGCCCGATAACGCGCCGCCCGAGTTCTGCTCCAATGTGGTCATCACGTCCAAGTACACGACGTGGAACTTCCTGCCGCTCTTCATGCTCGAGAGCTTCCGCAAACTGGCCAACGCCTACTTCCTACTTGTGTCCATCCTCCAGTGTATCCGAAGTATCAGTAACACCAACGGTCTGCCCTCGAATCTGCCTGTTCTCGTCTTCATCCTGGCCGTGGACGGCGTGCTCGCTGTCATTGAGGACCGCAGACGACACCTCGCAGACAAAGAGGCCAACTCGGCCCAATGTCACGTCCTCAAGGAGACGTTTACAGGCACATCAGATGCGCTCAACCGTGCGGGAGGCGTGGATGACCCAGACATCGCACTTATGCACTGGGCCGCTCTGACAGTTGGCTCGGTAGTGAAGCTCCACAACCGAGAGACAGCCCCCGCTGACTTATTGATTCTAGCGGTTGCCGAGCCTAATCCTAGTGAACCCGCAGGCATTTGCTACGTGGAGACCAAGAGTCTGGATGGAGAGACGAACCTCAAGCTGCGTCACGCCTGCGACGCCACGCTGCACGTCCGAACTGCAGCTCAAGTGGCTGCTTTGGGCGGTCAACTGCGCTGCGAGAACCCTAACAAGGCCATCGGGCGCTTCGACGGTACGTTATCCATCACGGAAGGAACGAAAGCGACAGAGACGCACCCGCAGCCTATCGCTATCAAGAACGTGCTGCTTCGTGGCTGTCAACTGCGTAATACCGACTGGATCTACGGCCTCGTGGTGAACACTGGATCAGACACCAAGATCATGCAGAGCGCGACGGCCACACGCCCCAAGTGGAGCTCGATCAACGAGACAGTCAACAAGATGATCATCTGGCTCTTCCTGCTGCTCTGTTTCCTGTGCATTATCGCCACAACCGTGCAGGTGATCTGGCTCAACAGCAACATCGAAGAGAGCTGGTACTTGAGCTGGTCGCCCAGCATGACAAGCCAGTGGTTCATTGGCTTTGGCTACTACTTTTTACTCATGTATCAGATGATCCCTGTGTCTCTGTATGTGACGATCTCAATGGTCATGTTTATCCAGGCGATCTTCATGACCTGGGACTTGGATATGTACTACGAAGAAGCTGATGTGCGCATGATCGTCCGATCTATGGGACTCAATGAGGAACTGGGCCAGATCTCGTACGTGTTTAGCGACAAGACCGGCACTCTGACCTGTAACGTCATGGAGTTCCGTAAGTGCTCCATCAACGGCGTCTCGTACGGTACCGGAATGACGGAGATTGGTCGCGCTGCTCTTCGTCGAAAGGGAGTCGTGGTACCAGCAGAGACAGAGCCAGACCCAGCCACACGTCGAGCCAAGATCCCGTACGTCAATTTCGAGGACGTACGTTTGTTCAACGCGTTGGAGAGGCCAATTACGGACGACACACCGAACCGGGAGGCAGAGTTCTTTCTGCATCTGAGTCTGTGCCAGACTGTCATCCCTGAGACGGTGGAAGGCAGCTCGGAAATGCGTTTCTCGGCATCGTCGCCAGATGAGCAGGCGTTGGTGTCAGGTGCAAAGTTCTTCGGCTTTAGCTTCGAATCCCGTGGCTTGGGTGTTGCGCGTGTGCGCGTGAAGCGTCCAGAATTGATCCGTCGCTATGCGAACGGCGCTACCGAGCCGAACACGTTGTTGGAGTTCAAGATCTTGGACGTTCTGGAGTTTACGAGTGACCGCAAGCGTATGTCAGTGGTGGTGCAGTATCCCAACGGAGAGTACTGGGTGCTCACGAAGGGCGCTGACAATGTGATTTATCCCATGCTGGCTAAGGGCAAGAGTGACCCAGAAATGATGAAGGAGACGATGCGCCACTTGGAGACTTTCGGAGATGATGGGCTCCGTACACTTACGATCGCTCAGCGTCGTGTGGACGAGAAGGAATATCTAAACTGGAGCGCTCGCTTTAAGGAAGCCAACTCGTCTTTGGAGGAGATTGACAAGCGCAAGAACGGCCAGCCGAACGAGATTGACAAGCTCATGACGGAGATCGAGCGTGACTTGGAGCTCTTGGGTGCCACAGCTATTGAGGACAAGCTGCAGAACAATGTGCCCAGCTGCATCGCCAACCTCATGCGTGCTGGTATGCGCGTGTGGATGCTGACTGGAGACAAACAGGAGACGGCCATCAACATTTCGTATGCTTGCCAGCTCATGGACAACGACATGCAGCAGTTTGTCTTCAACTGCGACTTGTACCCGACCAAGGACGCCATTCTGTCGCATTTATCTGACGCGAATGCACAGGTCCAACGCGGCAGTGGTCGCCACGCTGTGGTTATTGACGGCGAGTGCTTGGAATTGACACTGGCAGACGAGCGATGTCAGCACGAGTTCTTGGCGCTCGCTATGGCTTGTGATGCTGTGGTGTGTTGTCGTGTGTCTCCCAGTCAGAAGGCTGAAGTGGTGACACTGGTACGCACGACGAACAAGAAGGTGCGGACGCTGGCGATCGGGGATGGAGCCAACGATGTGGCGATGATTCAACGCGCCCATGTTGGCGTGGGCATCTCTGGCCAAGAAGGAATGCAGGCTGTGAACTCGAGTGACTACGCTATCGGCCAGTTCTACTTCTTGGAGAAGCTCTTGCTGCACCACGGTCGTCTGAACTACAAGCGCATGTCCATTCTGGCTGGCTACATGTTCTACAAGAATATCGTGATGGTGCTGGCACAGTACTTTTACATGTTTTGCACGGGCTCGTCTGGTCAGAAGTTCTACGGTGAGTTGGGCTTCCAGCTGTACAACATTGCCTACACTTCGTTACCCATTATTATGCTGGGCGTGTTCGACTACGATGTGCCGTTTGAAGTGGGTAGATACTTTCCAGAGCTGTACCTGGTGGGTCCGCGTATGGAGCTGTTCAACAACTATACGTTCTTCAAGTGGATCTGCAGTGCCATCTACGAGGCAGCTGTCATCTTCGTGTTCGTTGTGTACGCGTTCAACGAGAACCTTTCCAATGCTGGCAGTGCACCGATGGTGCAGTACGGATTACTCGCGTTCACGATGGTTGTTCTGGTGGCCAACATTAAGTTGTGCATGCTGCAGATGTCGTGGACTGCTTACGGCACTGTGTTGTTCTTCGTGGGCGTTATCGCGTACCTGCCGCTTACTCCACTCATTTCAAGCTACTGGATCTCCATGTTCTCGACGGAATACGGCAGTTTTCAAAACACACTGGGCCAAGAAACGTATTGGATGGTCATCCCCATCTGTCTGGTGGTTTCTCTCCTTCGTCACTTCACGTGGACAGCCATCTGTCGTCGCTTCTACCCTGATCCGTGGCAGATTGTGCAGGAGAGGTATGTGCTACACAATGGCAAGGACGCAAGGCAGAACCGCGCAATGTCTCGCATCGACATGGAAGCTGGCATCCCAGTGGTCAACGGAATGTTGCAGGACGACGAGACTGCGTACATCAACTCGTCGTCTCCTGGTCGCGGCTACAATGTAAGCGACGTCTGCCTGAATATAGGTCCTTTGAAAGCATTGTCTGACGTAATTCTCTATCCCAATTACAGCAGGCACAGGCTCAGTTCGCCGGCAAGACTCGAGGATCTGGCAGTGGATTCGCCTTCAGCTACGACCCGCAGACTTCTCTGGCCGAGTCGTACATGTCAACACACGACGTGCGTCAATCAGCGTCGGCCATGCACGAGGCAGAACAACGTGGCCGGAGGTCTCGGGAAGACTCGCGAGCGTCGGACTACGAGTCGTCCCGTTCGGCAGCTGTCGTGGACTCCACCAAGGGCTCCTCATCTACGGGGCTATTCGTGTAGCTGCTTTGAACGAGGTTTCGTTACACTATCATGACCGACGTGCGTTGCTCTTCATACAGAGCCACGACTCTATCGTCAAAAAACGCAGAAGAAGGCTGTTTCGTCTTTCGGTTGTCGCGCGGTTCTCTAAAATTTTAACTTTGCTTTTACGTCTGAAAGCTGCTAGTTTGAGATCACAAGGACGTTGGACGAGGCGGTTGTAGGGCAGTCCAACGGCAGGGCATGTACATACGCAACAGGATCAACTGTAGCAAGTCTAACGGTGGAATATCAAATGATCTCGAGTTCTCGGTTTCGGAACGTGTTTAACAATATCTTTACTCACCACATCAAGCAAACGACACTAAATAATACGGCGAAGGGAATGCCATGTACGGACGCCGACACGGCAGCATTTAAGTCAGCTGTCACGTTCGGCGGCACAGTGTTGATCGAGTTAATGGCAGAGGTGCCATCCGCTTGCTCTTCCGATCCTGCTTGACTTGCATGTGCTGGCTCGTAGTTCCAATCCACCAAAGAGGCTGGGCGTGAGAAGCTGCAGCCGTCGGCGTATTTTAAGGGCACGTGGAGACACGCGTTGGAGAAGTAGGCGCTCACTACGTCCACGATAGAACCGGGCAAAAAGTCTTGAATCAACGAAAACACTGCGGCACCATTGACGCATTTGCCAAAGGCAAACAGAGACTGCAAGTCGATGCCGTACGACTTGGAGCTGTTGTCAGCGAGTGAAAGACCGTCGACCCACGTAGCGAAGCGATCCAGCGCTACCACGCAGCCGCTCGTCGTGTACTGGCCACTCGCCACGGCTTCAATGATATCGCCGTTCGTATTCGTGTAAGCTTCGCCCTTAGCCTGGAGGCAGGCCTGGTCAGTGGGCACCTGCAAGTCCTTCAGAAGTGCCGCAGCACGGTTAGCAGATGTGGTGTTAGCCACCTCGCCTGAGCTCTGAAGAAACGTGTAGCCGCATCGCTGCGAGCTGGTGCCGTTGAGCGCCGGCGTTTGTGTGGCACAGAACACGTCTCCTATGAGCTGTGCCATCTTGGTGTACTGGCCCGTGATCGTGTAGTCAAAGAGCGATACACTTTCGCTCTCCCAGGCGGCGCAGCATCCGTTCGCCGCTGTAGAGCGCAGGGTGGCCAGCGATGGCAACAACTGCGCGCGCAGACACGGCACGAAGCCGTTCACGTACAAAGAGCATATTTGCTCGATTTCGCCCTCTTCAACGAGTCCTAGGCCATCAATGAACGAGTCCTTCGCTTCACTGTCGCTGCTGCTTAAGGTGACCGAGAAATTGCCAAGCGCGTACTGCACCAGAGGCACGTTAAGCAGCTCCAATGCATTGATACACGTGTCGACGGCTGTACTGAAGACCATGACCTGGCCCAGCGCCGTTCCGTTCATGTTGGCAAGACACGAACTGCCAGCATTTGAGATGAGGAATTTGCTGGTCGCTAAGTTGCCCAAAACGCCCACGAGCAGATTGGCGTAATCGTCACCGATGACAGCGCGCAGAGGCTCAAGAACAGGCGGGTTGCTGTCCGAAAGTGCAGCGGAGCATGCTGACACAAATTTTGTCTCGGCGGCGACGTCGTCAGCTAGGGAAAGCGACAGCAGCGCCGCTGAAAGAAGCGAAGCGCGCATGATCTTGATTTCACTCTCGGTTTTAATAATACTAATTGTTTTGCTGTGTGGGAAAAGTCAAGGTGGACATGAAAGTCAGTTTGGTGGACTCTGAATATAAAAATTACTTCGAAGTAATATTTACTCAGTCACGCGGGGGTGAAACGGATTTCGATCGAGCATCACGATTACTATTTATTACCAGAATGACCAAAGGGTTAAGTTCCGATACTCATCCGTTAGCATCATGGTGTTGCTAAGGCAACAAAAAGTCGATTGTATTATTTTTATCGCAATCGAAAACTAGCCCCAAGCTTTCGTTTAGCGTATAATGTTTTACTGGCCGTATTCCGCCCTGGCCGGACCGTATGCCCGGATGTTTTCCAGGTCAAATCATCCTGCCAGTGCATACATCCGATCATAAAAAGGTGTGTTTATCGTATACAAGAAGCTACCAGTTCAAAAGTACAGTCACGCAGTTTAAGCTCATCGTTGCTCTGTAGCAACGTACCATTAGTCATCTTCTGAGCTGCTCTCCTCGTCAGCCTCCTGATCTCCATCCCAGTCCAATGAATTGTCGTACACATTAGCTGCCTCTGTGATCCTCTGCTCTGAATCTTTTGGGGCGGCCACTGCACCTGTAAGCGCCTCAGCAATAGCATCACCCATAGGCTCCTCGTCCGACGATGTATCTCCACCCAGGCCCAGGTCGTCATCAATTTCACTACAGAGTGAGTCAAGGGAAACATCAGACTCTTCAAAACCGGCATTGTTGCTGTCCGACTCAAGTGGACATTCAAACTCAGTCAAGTCAGGTACCGCCGGAAGTGCTATGCGAGGTAGCCTCTGTTACTTCCGGCGTAGGCCTCGTGTGATGCTGGCCTGCTTCCTGGCGTAGGCACTTGACATTCGGCCTATCGTTGAAACGAACTGGCGCAGATTGGGATGGGGCTTGAAAGCTGCATTCATTTCGCGGCTACACCTCTCCAAGGGGTTGTTAGTACGAGCAACTACTGAGTTCATGATGCCGAAAACATTCCACTCCGTAATAAAATACCGTTCTAGCCAGGTTTTACGAAAGTACAGCCAGAACCTACGCCATTCTTGGGCGGGGTACACGCATCCTTTGTCGGCACACTTCCGTTTAATCTCTTTTTAGCCCATCCAATACCCCTTGGGCCGACGAGGTCAGGATCGATAACAGTAAGGATGTCAAGTACACCAGGCTCCATAGCAATTACAATCTCGTCCTCCGTAAGACGTTCTTTCTTCATTCGTCTACGTATTGCCTGTTTAAAGTGGAAGAAGCATCCTACCACCTCGGCGTTGGGGAATTGACTTTGAACGGCTGAAATTAGGCTGAACTCGGAATCACAGACAACTTCAGCTGGTGACATCTTTTTGCCGGTGTCGCGGTGTATGGTGCAAGATGTCCCCGTACATTGTCTCAGTCTTGGATGTACAGAGTACGAAATGCACCGGAGTGTACATATTCCGAGCCGGATCATCCACCATAACGATCAGACACTGATAGAAGCCCCTATGAACACATCTAAAAGTACCGTCAATAAAAAGAGAAACACTGTTGTAAAGTAGAAGTTCCTTCAGGGCAGGGTGAGCCCACCCCAGTATACGGTTGGGTGGCGCATTTGGTTCCGGGTGGGCCGTCACGAGATGGAAACGAAAGAACTGGATCGCAGAGCCCTTAACCTTGGAGCTCGGCGGTACCTCAACTACTCCATGAATGGCTCCACCGTAGTATCTGCGGCGAACCCGACGAACGCGGCTTTTAACTTGCTCCTCAGTCAATCCTTCGATAAGCTCCTCGCGACTGGGCCCATAGAACTCAGAACAAATACGCTCCCAAATGGCTTCCTCAGGCATCCCAGGATCGTCCGCTGCGAGACGATCAGTCATCTCCTTCATAGCACCGGTCTCATTCCTTAACGACCCATTGACTAGTACGTCTTTACGACAGTTGTGGTCACCTACCACGCGCCATTTACCGTGGGATGTTATCTTTAACACTCCGTTGCAGCGTGACGTACGATACGTACTACATCGGTACACAATATTCTTCGTAGACGCCCACGACTTCGTATATTTGAAACCCTTGTAGATTTTGATCGTTTTCGAGCCGCGCTTCTTCTTGACGCGCAAGACGGGTTGACTTTGTGTAGAAGGCGGTTGGTTATAGCCCTCAGAGGTGGTGCTGTCGATGGTGGTGATGCTGATGGACGCTTGTGTGGTGAAGTGCTTTCTCAGAAATAAGAGAATGGGCCTGACGCGTGGTCACTATCCCGAATCAGTGACAATTTCAAGTGATTAGAGAGGATTTGGGTTGTTCGGCACGGGTGCAAGTTGCCTGTGGTGGATTAGCCATGACGAGCGACACCCCGTATGGAATGACGATGGACCTGGTATGAGCGATGTACGAGAAGGCAAGATCCACCAAGACTTATCTCGGATCCACCCTTACTTGGATTCACTAAGGTGGATATGGGATATACTATGTACCAGTGGATCGAGTGTGGATCCTATGAAGGAATGGTGGTAGGTGCCATCCAAGGGTGGATCTAGTAGCCACGGCTAACGAGAAGTCAAGATCCACCGCGAGGTACCCCGGATCCCATACTTCCGGGTTCGGATCCAAGGGGGGAGGATCCCGCATAGAGGGACCTGGATCCAGGGTATAGGGATGATGGATGCAGTGGATCTCGAACTTTCGTGGGACAATGGAGATCACAGACGGTTGCGAGATGATGTCGAACGATTGGAGAGCTCGGATCCACGGCGAGTGTACAATTACAGTGAAGTGGATCCAAACGACCTGGATCCGGATGAGTGTACCCATAATAGGGTGACCATGATGATTACGTCATGAATCCGGTGGATCTGAAGATATCACAGCTGGGATGATGGGCCAAGGGAAGAAGGGACATGCAGCCGAGCCTGGTAAGGGATTTAGCAGATGAAAGACATAGAAGGTAGAAATCCAGGCAGGTATAGGCTTAAATATCAATACAGAACTCAATTTGCACAGTATCACGCAAGTGCCTTCCTGCCCTCAAGAACCGGAACTACATTTGGCCGTACGAGCTCGGAGAAGGTTAGGAATTGCGAATCTAGTGTTGGTAGTGATAACTGGATAATACATTGGCCAGATCCTACAACCTAGTGAGCTTTTCCTTTACTTGTGCAGATCCGACCGGTTAACCGGATTTACTACTTGGCCGGCTACACCATAGAGGCTCTCAACTCTCAAGATCCCGTCACAGGAGGCGGCAAGTACGACGAAAAGGAAAACAAAGGCAAGGGAACACACCCGTAAGGCAACCCTACGGCCAGATCCACGATCTAGGCCCTGGATCCACCAAGCTCGAATATTCGCTTGGGATCCAGAAACAACTACGGATGCAGAGTGAAGGTCTTACCACTGCTGCTCCACCCCATCCCCACGTCTCGCCAAGTCACTCAAGCTTCACTACTTGAACTCTTCGGAAGCTACCGAGAGAGCAAGATCCCGCCCTACCAACGGGTACACAAGGTGAGGAAAGTTCAGCAGAACACGGATCATCGGGGGACCCCCTCCGTTAGTCGGTGTCTGGGCGCAGTTGGTAAGTTGGATCTGGCAATCTCGCAGATTTTGCTGATCCCGCTACACCACAATGGTGCGCGTGCCCGGATCTTTTGGTGACTCGGGATTTCACCGTGAGTCCCAAGAAGATGCTCAAGTGAAGATTGAGTCAGGGGAAGAGGCGTCGTCGGAGGTCGGATCGACGAAGACGCTGCTGAATGAAACAAGATCCGCGGATCGATGGAGTTTTGGGAGGAACTCTGTCGACGGAAGAGAGGTGGATCCGGATCCGGATCTAGAAGAGAAACCTCTCTATCCTCCCCAGGTCCCCTCGGGGACCCCTGCGGATCTTGACGCAAGTCAAGATCCGCTAACAAAACAAGGGAAAGTGAAGGCGAAACGGTATGCATTTGCAGATTCACCGGTTAAGCCAACACCTGTACCTAAACCCAAGCCCGCTAGTCGAAGAAACGAGAAAGAAGACGAACACGAGTAAGACTACGCGGAAGAAGATGCAAGCTCCAGAGTCGGAAGAAGCCCAAGCTGGATCCAGGCCAAGCTGGTCCGACAAGGATCTCGAGTTTGTGTATCGCCACCAAGCTTTACGCGACTTCCTGCATCAAGATCCTGTCATGCAGATCCTGAATCCACGACAGATCGAAGATCCGAAGGAACCGGTGAGAGCACCAACGAAAACAGCGAACAAGTTGGTGGCAGTCAAAGATCTATTACGTTTGCTTACGGAGTCAGGCATCGTAGCTGGTGTGTTCGACACAGAGGATATCTTCGAGCTAGACCTGGATCTCATAGTATCCGCGACGCGGGACCTCTTTGCCAGAGTTAAGTCCATCACCGGAGAAAGGTCGCGCACTATGGATCCGGTGTCGTCGCCGAGGATCAGCCAAGCTGCGTCCTCAAACTACGAATCCGCCGCTGAGGATGAGTCAGACACGTCGTCCGAACCACGACGCATGACTTTAGGACCCTCCGGGGCATCCATGCTGGAAGCGCGGGCGAGGATCCGAGGACAGGAAGTCCCTGTGAACGTGAAGGCTCGGGATCCAGTACGCCCTACGCGTGATCTGACACAATCCATCCAGGATCGAGCCAGATCCGGCAAGAAGCCAGTGGGATTATCGTCGGATCAGGCTCGAGGTAATCGCCTCACGGATCCGGCCTCGCCAGTGGACCAGACGGCCACAGGCTCTTCCGACACTTCCTCGGGCACCCTGCAGCGGCACTTCGAAGCTGCGATGAGTCGTTTCCTGGCCGAACAGGGTATGAGAGCGCCCGTGCCACAAGTGCAAGTGCTCCACGAACATGGAGCACGAGACGTGGAGATGAAGTCAGTGGAGGGAGACAACTCCCATGATGAGTTCGACCCAGATGATCTGGATGGCCCATCCACTTCGTCAGCCGTGGTAGCAACAGCCACAGCCGGGGCAGGTGGATCGTCCATGATCCAGAGGGTACGGATCTCAGCCATATCGGACCTGAAGGAGTTCACGGGCAAGGATCAAGATGAGGACCGAGCGAGAACATGGATCAGCAAAGTCAAGTCGGCCCTCATGAGAGATCAAGCGTCGGATGCTGAGAAGTGTTTGACCTTTGCGGATCTGCTAGCGGGGCCAGCCAGGAATCGGTATCGGCAGCTGGGCAGATCCACCAGGAACAAGTGGCCAGATTTGCTGCGCAGTTTCCAGACCCAGTACGGCGGATTGGGAGTGTCGGTGGTACGACAATACTACCATGCTCGCCGCAGATCGGATGAATCCCCGCTGGAATACCTACATCGACTAAATGTGGCCGGTCTACGGGCCAAGTTGAAGATCAAGGATGGGGGATCCAAGGTACTGCGGGAACACGTGGATCACTTCATCGAGACGTTGGGAGATGTGGATCTGGCCGACAGGCTGACCCTGTTACGTCTTCCAGACGCAGATGAGCTCGAAGAAGTGCTGCGGGCTGTGGATCGCGCGAAACACCGCCAGAAGAAGGCGGGGGTCGGATCCGGCAAGTATCGCCAAAAGGCTCCGACGCCCACGGCCCCAGCTCGACGTGTCCACCAAGTCACGGCGCCTGACTCAGGAACTGAATCAGGATCCGACGGCTCGGACTCCGACCCTGAAGATTACCGTCGAGTCTGTCTCACTGCGTCCAACGATCGAACGGCGAAGACCGGAGACAACTCTCGACCGGGGGATACCGTACCCGGGGACCGTGGGATGTACAGATCCCGAGATCTCCTGGACGGGGCAGCATAAGTTAGGTGTTCGCAGTGCGGATCCCGGAAGCACACTGAGTCTGGATGCTGGAAACATCTGGTCTGTGAGAAGTGTGGCAAGAAAGGTCATCCCGGGGATCATTGCTTCTACGTGTGTCGCGGGTGTGGCGAGATTCACGACGTCGGCAAGTGCCCGATGGAAGAATTCTACAACCAGATCCGCCAATGGTTTGATCCAGCCAAGCACCGAGGGATGTTGCCAGAAGTGGCCGAGAAGATGTTAAACTAGGACGCTCGCCGGGTTTGAATCCGGTACGAGCCGAGCGTTCTAGGTACTGCATTTATGCATTTGTGAACAAGACATTGCTAGATCCAGGTAGCAGGACCCTAGATCCAGTCGATAATACACGTGATCTACATGAAGTGTCAGTTGCCAAGGTCTCTGGTTTGCGCCAAGTGGACGAGTTTTCCAGATCCAAAGTCTCTTCAACCCTGGATCTACAAAGAGGAGAGGCACGTGGTTACTGGGAGAAACGCCAACATGGTCGATGGTTTGAGCCTACCAAGGGTGAGGTCACTGCAGATCCACCTAAGGTCTGTCTGGTCACTGGATCCCACGGATCTGAGGATGTTGGATCCATGGATCTGCTAACAGGGGAGTCCCGTGGATACTGGAAGTACCATGCCCCAGGAAAGTGGTTCAGACAAGCCAAGGTAGGGGGCAAGATCAACAATGAAAAAGCAATCCTACTTCTAGATAGTGGTGCCGAGGTGTCTATACTGGATACCGCCTTTGCTCGTAAGGTTGGGTGCCAAGTGGATGGGAGTCGGATCCAAGATTGTGTTGGGATTGGTGAAGGCGTATACCGTACGAACGGGAGAACGCGAGTCAAGATCACGCTGGCAGGTTGTTTGGTGTATTGGTTTGACATTTGGGTCGGGGATCTCGCTGGTCAAGACGCCATTCTTGGGATGGATTTCATGGTGCCAGCCGGAGTGAGGTTGGATCTGGCGGATGGGACACTTTGTTTCCCTGACGAGATGCGGATCCAGCTCAGCGGACGGCGGCCGTTGTATGGAGCGAAGATGAGGATCATAAGGGCGGATAAAACCACCTGGATCGAGCCCGGGGAAACTTGGGAGCTGCCAGACCGGTTAAAGTGGGTGGAACATGAGAAACTGTGGGTCACTCGGGGCGAGAAATGGGTACCTACCGTAATCCAAGGACCAGGTCGATCGCAATACCTCCAGGTCACGAACGTCAGCGACAAGAGACTATTACTGGACCATTATGAGGAGATCGGACGATGGTTGGCGAAGGACGGTATCCCTAGGCGACCTGGATATGTGTCAGTGGGATCCCGCCGCTACAAAGAATGGCAGAATCTGGTGTACGAGGCGACTACCGAGATCGAATCTCTCGGAGAGGCGGAGCTCCCGGCGGAGCCAACT
Organism: Phytophthora betacei; assembly: GCA_011320135.1. NCBI lineage: Eukaryota > Oomycota > Peronosporomycetes > Peronosporales > Peronosporaceae > Phytophthora > Phytophthora betacei. The sequence goes on from JAANHX010000011.1 coordinate 31,691, forward strand.
GGCCCCTTGGTGGATCGGCCTTCATATCCAACTCCGCGAAAGATCCTGCAGAGAGATCGACGGGCTGAGATCCAAGCAATGGAGGTTGGATCCACGACGGGGGACGATCCCCAGAGTCGGCCCTTAGATAACGCAGGGTCGGTAGATGAAGGATTGCAGAGGGCTAAAGCCGAACAGCCGGATCCCGCTGATCCACAAGTGGATCCAAGCTTTCCACTGGATAAAGTGCCTGGATCCCTATCGAGAGTGGCAACACTAGTCAGACCCGAACTGTCGGGTTCAAACTCGTTAGAGGACCGACTGGATCCGACCGGTGGCTTCCCCAGTACCAGGATACCCGACCCCACGAAGACAGAAGGGATGACGGTCGAAGGAGAGTCGCGGTGCCTGGATCCAAGGGTGGATCCGACAAAGACTGAAGATGAACAAGTCTGCTACCGTGAAGGCGGGGATCTACACGCCGAGGATCTTGGAGAAGGTATGGCGGTGATCCCGGAGGTACCACTGACCACAGAGGAGATCACGATTGATGATATCCAAGTGGATCCAGGGGCGAACGAACCCACTGAAGTGGATCGTCTACGTCAGAAGATCTGGGAAAGCCGACATCTGCTGATTGGTAAAGGTAATGCGTTACCGCCCGCCGCCCGCGGAGTCAAATGCGACATCGATGTCGGCGACGCGAAACCGATCGCTCAAAGGGTGCGGAAGGTGGCACCTCAGTTCCGAGAAAAACTGTCGGATCTGATCAAGGGCCTGCTGCAAGCCAAGATCATCAGCTTCTCAACGTCCCCGTGGGAATCTCCGGTGGTGATCATCATCAAGAAGAACGGGGTGGATATACGACTGTGCATTGACTACCGGCTGGTTAACAGCCTGACTCGATTGATGGTGTACCCGATGCCTCTAATCAATGAGCTGTTGGAAGATTTGGATAAAGTACTCTGGTACTGTTCTCTAGACATGGCCAGTGGTTTCTGGGTGGTTACTATGACGGATCGAGCTCGCGCAATATCCGCATTCATCACACCGTTTGGCCTGTTCGAGTGGACCCGGATGCCGTTTGGATTCAAGAACGCACCCCAGATCTACCAACGCCTCATCGATAACGCCCTCTATGGGTTCACCCGAATACCGGAGCCCGAAACGGGTGGATCCGGGGAAGGCAATGCAGAAGTGGATCCATTCGAAGCGGGGGAGCCAGGGGATCCTGGGACCCCGTCTGTGTTAGGACGCAGATCTTACATCGACGACATTCTGATCCCGGCGGAATCGTGGGATCAGTTGTGCGAAAGAGTGACATCCCTACTGGTGGCGTGTACTAAGTGGAATCTCTCTATCAGTGTGGTAAAGAGCTATTGGGGGATGCGCAAGGTGGATTACTTAGGCCATCGAGTTTCCAAGGAGGGATTGGAGGCGAATCCTAAGGACCTGTCTTCATTAGCCGATTTGTCCTTCCCACAGTCGTTACGAGCGATGCAATCCTTCTTGGGCAGTTTGAACTACTACAGTCGGTTCATCGAGGATTACGCCCTGTTTGCCGCGGTATTGTATGAATTAAGAGAGGTAGATTTTGCTGCGATGACCACTCCAGCTGTCTGGATGAAAATCCAACAAGCTCTGTTCCGGGAGATGTCGGATCCACGAAGGGATCCAAGTGGTACGACGTCAGAAGAGGACCTAACACAGGAGCTGGATCCACCCCGGGACCAACGGAGAGAGGATCCAGTCTGGATAGAGACGACGAATCAGAACGTGGAAGAGGCAGAATCTCGGTGGATCCGAGCTCAACACGCGTTCGTGGAACTGAGGAACAGGATCGCGACCACACCTATCCTCCGTCATTTCGATCCGGAACGTCAACCTACGGTGATAGTTTATGCCAGTGACTGGGCAGTCTCAGCAGCTCTGGTACAAGAACATGAGGGGATCTGTCATCCAGTCACCTTCGTCAGCCGGACACTGAAGCCGAATGAACTGAACTACGGAGCGGTGGAGAAAGAGATACTCGCGCTCCTGCGCGTGTTGGATCTAAATTATAACCTGCTAGTGGGAAGATCCATCCGGATCCTGACTCGACACTCTACGCTAGCCTGGCTGTTCAAGTCGGCCGGGTTACAAGGACGTTTGGGACAGTGGGCAGCTTTACTCTCGCCTTGGACGCTGGAGATTGTGAAATGTTCGAAAGGGGAAGACGAGATCCTGGGAGTCTTGGCCGCGAGCATCACTCCTCGAGCTAAGATGGATGAGGCGCTGACTAAGATCGCTCCTAAGAAAGAGCCCAAACGCCGGATCCAGATCCCGATCCCGACGGTACAGGTGGATGAGGATCTGTACGTCCTGAGTTTCGATGGATCCGCTCGTGTACGACGCGGAGGAGGAGCATGCAGTGCAATACTGTGGAGACTTCCGGATGGGAAGTTGTACGGGCCAGATCCACTTACGCGGAAGGCCTCACCGTTAATGAAGCGGAGTATAACGGACTCCTTCTGGGTTTGGACTTACTAAAGGGACAAGATCCAAAACGGCTGGTGATTTGTGGGGATTCAAATTTGGTAATCAGACAGGTGCGAGGTGAGATCGACTACAAGGCCCCGGCCCTAACACGGTTACGGCAGAAAGTGATGATCCACCTGCGTGGTTGGATGAATCACGAGTTGGTGCATGTCAAGCGGGATTGGAATGCTAGTGCAGATAGCTTGGCCAGTGCCGCTTTACGGAATCAATGTGGTGTCGAAGTGGAGAGAGAGGCCGAACATCAGGATCTCGTGACGTTGAACCGACTAGATGAGGTGGTGGTGGTTGGATCCGGGAAAAGAACAGTCCAGGTAATGACTGTCACTAGGTCCAGAGGAAGGATTGGATCCAGCCCTCAGATCCTCGATGAAACATTCGTGAAGAGAGTCCGCATTGAGCGGATCCTCAAAGCACAGAACGAGGAAGCGTGGATCCTGGGACTAAAGAAGTATCTGATGGGGGATGTACGAGACTTAAGCCGGGAGGATGCCAAATCCTACAGCGTTATTGCTACGGATTACGCAGTGGATCTGAATGACTTGCTCTTCTATTGCCCCCCTACGAAGAGAGTCCACGAGGATCGGGATGGATTGATGAGGTTGGTGATGCCAGAAACCTTGCAACAGGATGTCCTACACCACTACCACGCTAGCTTGGAAGGCGGACATCAGGGTATTGGTCGGACCTACCAACGGATCCGGGAATGTTTCCACTGGAGAGGACTATTCAAGAGCGTACAACGATATGTCGGTGAATGCGTGGATTGTGAGACAGGCAAGGGCAGGCCCACAATTGAAGGGGAGTCACCTGGGAATATCCAAGCGACTTACCCTTTCCAAATCATAGCCATGGACCATATCCCCTCGTTGCCCAAGTCGTTCAAAGGAAACACAGAATTGTTAATTTGGGTGGACCTGTTTACCGGATATGTGATTGCCAAAGCTAGTGCGTCTAGAACTGCGCAAACCATTACAGAATCGTACGAGGAGTGTGTTTTCCGAAGATTTGGGGCTAGCGAAATGATTAGACATGATCGGGAGCCAGGCTTCATGTCTGATTTCTTTCGAGCGTTCAACCGGATCCTGGGGCAGCGACAGCGAGCAACCATGGCATATCGTCCCCAAGCTAACGGGTCGGCCGAGCGCATGGTACAGACGATCACGAGAGCACTCAAGATGTATGTCCAGGATTTGGATCAGAGGGATTGGGATGAGTACGCAGAACGGCTCCCCTTCGCGATGAACACCGCCCAAGACAGGATCCGGGGTGATACACCATTTTACTTGGTACATGGGTGGGATCCCAAATCCACCCTAGAAGCGGCCATTCCAGTATGTAGCACCAAGAAGAGAAACCGAGATCCAAGGCGATGGCGATACCAAGTCCAGAAATACTACCAGCAAGCTAGATCCCAGGTGAGCGAACGACTGCGGAGTGCGATACAGGATCGAGCGGATCGACACAACGAAGATGCCCGTCCGCATCAAATCCAAGTGGGATCGCAGGTGTGGCTTTACTTGGATCGAGTGAAAGAAGGGTACGCCCGCAAATTGGCCCGTCTATGGCATGGACCGTTCCGGGTGAGCGAGAAGATTGGAGAACACGCGGTAAAGCTGGAAACGGCAGGTACCGAATATCGCCTGTTCCCTGTAGTACACGTATCCAAGCTGAAGTTGGTCAAAGAATATCCGGATCGGCCGCAGATCCGTCTTTCGGTGGATGGATCCGATCGCGTCGACTTCGACGAAGTCCTCCTACCGGAAGATAGTTGGAATGTGGATCTCGAAGCCGACGAGTTCGAAGTCGAGAAGATCACCGATATGAGGTCAGGGAAACGAACTAGATACGGACGGATTTACCGTGAATTTCTAGTGTATTGGCGTGGATATGACGAACCCAGTTGGATAGACGAGGCAGATCTGAACTGCGGAGCATTACTCTATGATTTCTTGCGGGATCGTACGAATCGTAACAGATTCGGCGTGATGCAGTCTCATGAAGAAGAGTAGGAAGGGGATCCATTGATGTGAGTCGGTCATATCGATGGGAGGATGAAGAAGGACCCACAGGAAGGATGTGGGTCAGGAGGAGGAGGATCGCTGATATGAGTTGGTCACATCGGAAAGAAAGAGAAGACGAATCCACAGGGTGGATTAGGAGGAAGGAGTGAATGTTTATGCATAAGAGTGACGTTTTACGTGTGAGGAGTCCTGCTTGATTTCAAGCACGAGCTTTCAAGGGCCCGAACTATACTGACCCGATTGAACCTGGATCATTGGCGCTAGATCCGGATGAAATCCAGGCGCGGATCCAACTGGATCCGGGATCTCGCCCAGATCCAGGTGTACACTGAAAGGGTGGATCCAGCCCAGATCCAGGTGTACGCTGAAAGGGTGGATCTCGCCCAGATCCAGGTGTACACTGAAAGGGTGGATCCAGCCCAGATCCAGGTGTACGCTGAAAGGGTGGATCCCGCCCAGATCCAGGTGTACACTGAAAGGGTGGATCCAGCCCAGATCCAGGTGTACGCTGAAAGGGTGGACTAGATTTCTCAACCGACGAAGGAATGTTATAAGCATATTCAAGTAAGAGAGTGTGGATAATAGCTTATGCAAAAGGCTAGCTCGACCCAGTATCCAGTCGCTAGTTACTGCTACGAAACGAATCCACGAAGACTGAAACTGGGGGCGTGGCGTCAAAACGTGATGAGGATCAGGTAGTCTTGGGCTGAACATTGAAGAACTTGCCCACTAGACGCTGGATCTGGCGTCCTGGGTGTTGGCTCAAGTCCCCGCGAAACTGGATGCGCCAAGGCTCGGCTTCGTCGATCTCTCGCAAGGCTTCCAATAGGCTCGTGGGTTCTGGGCGATGGAGGTTGGGATCCTCCAAGTTGGCTTGACGGGATACGGATCCCGGAAACCAAGCTACCTTATCCCCACGTCGGGGAAGATGCAAGAAGGATGGATCCAGCAAAATATCCACGTCACACCAACCGTCCTGGATTGCTAACACGAGGATCACAAGGACTCTCTTCCAAGCTCGGCCCGCATGGCTACGTCGGTTACCACGCTGCTTGTTGAAGTTGGACAACCAAGTCGAACCCTGCAGTTGATTCCGAGAGATGGGGAACCGGTGAGTGCCCTCCCATATAGCAACCCGGTGCTTGGAGGCGAAATTCCGGAACGCCCGAACGAATACCCCGAGTCGCCCACGCACATCACCCCTGAAGCTAACCGGATCCACCGGTGTGGTGACCAGCGTATCCCACGGGGCAGCACTTGTCAGTTCTTCCACGAGAGGTCTGGTGATGAGCGAATCCACGTACCCGGCCCTCGGGATGGCGTCCGCTGTCCGAGGGAATATCCATTCAGCCCGCAAAGGCAACTCCGGAAACAGGACCGTGATCTTCATGGAGATGACCGCGACTCGGTTCAATTTCTTGGCTGACCAAGGCTCGATGTCTCTGGTAGCGAAGGCCACAGGAGCACGTCTACCAGGAATGAAAGCGACATCCGGACCGAACGGAGCCACGGGGAGCATCCCTGGCAGTGACGAGTTAGGGGGAGCGGGGATCAAGACGGATCCAGAGGATCCGCCACCATGAGGCGATCCTGGAGATCCGCCACCATGAGATGGGGATCCGCCACCATGAGGCGACCCCCCTCCACCAGATCCACCCGATCCGCCGTCACTGTCAACTTGGATCGCGGATCCCGCAGTGTCGCCTCCGGATCCGGCTGTACCAGCGACTTGTGGAGGCGGCGTCGAGAGGGATCTCCGCCGGGCTTCGGACCGCGATTGGGACAGAGCCCGTCGCGTATCTTCCTCCAAGGCATCCTCAGCGGCTCGAGCCTCCTCCGAATCCTCTGGACTCTCGTCGTCATCGTCGTCGTCGTCATCGTCCTCATCGCTCAGAGTGAAGGGATACGGGCCGGAAGACGACGTACGCTTTGACGACGATCGGTTAGGAGGCCCTGAGCCGTCGGACCAGTCGGATTCCTCATCCTCGTCGTCCTCCGAGCTGCCAAGTCCACATCCAGGGGGAATGACACGTTTAGCTTTCCCCTTCCCGGGTCCAGTACGGGCCGGCGGAGGGTTGGTGGAAGCGGGCTGGGGAACGGCGGGCGTCGTTACCGAAGGACCAGCGGTGGATCCCGTCTTGGACGCCGATCCCGGTTTGGATACGGCCGTAGATCCCGTTTTGGCCGTCGATCCGGACTTGGACACCGCTGATCCTGTTTTGGATGGGGCAACGGATCCAGTCTTGGACGCCGTAGACCCAGTCTTGGGTCCGGATCCAGATTTTGACGTAGCAGCAGTGGATCCAGCCTTGGATCCCACTCCCGCTTTGGACGTAACAACGGGTCCAGTCTTGGACGCCGTAGACCCAGTCTGGGATCCGGAGCCAGATTTGGACGTAGTGGCAGATCCAGTCTTGGACGCCGAGGTAGACTTGGATCTAGCGGTGGATCCAGACTTGGATCCGGCACCCGACTTCGAGGGGGAAGCGGAAGTCTTGGACGCGGGTGTGGATCCCGCCTTGGACACAGAAGTGGATCCCGCTTGCGGAGCCGATTTAGAGACCGGAGTCGTTTTGGGCTTGGCTTTCGGGGAAGCTCGGGCCTGCTTATGGGGACGGGAGGATCCGGTGCTAGGAGCGGGAGATGCACTACGCGGGCGTTTCGCAGCCGACGAATCCGCCCCACTTACAGTCGGAAGAGGAGCAGAGACGCTAGCAGCATGAGATGGCCCCGACAAGGGAGGAAGTGGATCCGAAACGGCAGCTGTCACCAGCGCCAGTTGTCGACGTGCCAAATCCCGCTCCGACAAGCCGCGATCGCGTTCCAGGATCAGCTGTTGCTGCTGAGTTTGGGCTGCGGCGAGTTGATCCTGGAGCTTCGCGGTGGTCGCGTCGGCTTCCTTCAATTTGTCACCTGCATCGACAATAACAAGTGAATATGGAGTTACTAGCAAGGGCTAAAAGAGGATCCACGTACTCGTGCGGCGAAGCTTGGATTCCAGCTCCGTTTGCGTACGCTTTGCATCCGCCCACTCGGTAGCCGCCTTGTCCCGCTGGAGTTCGCTGTCCGCCAGCTTCGCTTGGATCTCGTCGCGTAATTGAGTTATACGCACGAACTCCTCGAGCGCGTATTCTCGTCCGGCAGACGCTTTCTCGAGCGACTCTTTGGTATCCTGCAACTCCTCAGCAAGCTGAGCCAGAGCTACATCCGGCGACGAGGGAGCTGGATTTGGCGCGGGAGATCCTCCACGCGCCGACCCTAAGGTGGATCCGCCATGGGTGGATCCCACATAGTCGTTGGTCACCACCTCCTCTTGGGTCAGACGCAACTCGTCACGGAGTCGGTCCAAGCTCTCGTCCGTGGCTGCCCTAGCCGTCTGAGAATCCTCCAGATCCCGCTCGAGGTCGTGGATCCGGGATTGGAGCTGGTGGATCTTAGATCCGGCAAGCGTCATCTCCCCAAGGAGGTGGTCGTTGTCGTCCCGCATGCTGTCTCGTTGACGGGAGGCGTGATCCAACCGCCCGGTCAGGTCGCGGATCTCGACCGCCTGATCAGCCAGCAAGAGTCGTAGGTCCTGCGACCGAGAGGCCGCACGGTGATCCCACCCCTGGATCTCCATAGCCTGGTCATGGACCGGGGCTCGCAAGGTTTGGAGTTGGGTGGCGTGCAGAGACGCAGCTTGGCCTTGGGCATCTTGAGCCGTCTGGAGCTCCGCCGTCAAGGTTTGCACCTGATCAGAAAGAGCATGGGCCAGAACCCGCAGATCGGTAGGCGACATTGAAGACGGACTGACCGGAGGGGTGGCGGATGGGGCCTTGCCCGGCGATTTGCCAGTACGTTTGGCGGGAGACATGTGTCGCGAAGGGGAGAAAGCGGTTGTGGATGCTGGTAGTGCACGTCGTGAGCGCTGTTGTGCAGCGCCGACAACGTACAGGAGGCGATTGTGGTGAAGTGCTTTCTCAGAAATAAGAGAATGGGCCTGACGCGGGGTCACTATCCCGAATCAGTGATAATTTCAAGTGATTAGAGAGGATTTGGGTTGTTCGGCACGGGTGCAAGTTGCCTGTGGTGGATTAGCCATGGCGAGCAGCACCCCGTATGAAATGACGATGGATCTGGTATGAGCAATGTACGAGAAGGCAAGATCCATCAAGACTTACCTCGGATCCACCCTTACCTGGATTCACTTAGATGGATATGGGATATACTATACAAGAGTGGATCGAGTGTGGATCCTATGAAGGAATGGTGGTAGGTGCCATCCAAAGGTGGATCTAGTAGCCACGGCTAACGAGAAGTCAAGATCCACCGCGAGGTACCCCGGATCCCATACTTCCGGGTTCGGATCCAAGGGGGGAGGATCCCGCATAGAGGGACCTGGATCCAGGGTATAGGGATGATGGATGCAGTGGATCTTGAACTTTCGTGGGACAATGGAGATCACAGACGGTTGCGAGATGATGTCGAGCGATTGGAGAGCTCGGATCCACGGCGAGTGTACAATTACAGTGAAGTGGATCCAATCGACCTGGATCCGGATGAGTGTACCCATAATAGGGTGACCATGATGATTACGTCATGAATCCGGTGGATCTGAAGATAACACAGCTGGGATGATGGGCCAAGGGAAGAAGGGACATGCAGCCGAGCCTGGTAAGGGATTTAGCAGATGAAAGACATAGAAGGTAGAAATCCAGGCAGGTATAGGCTTAAATATCAATACAGAACTCAATTTGCACAGTATCACGCAAGTGCCTTCCTGCCCTCAAGAACCGGAACTACATTTGGCCGTACGAGCTCGGAGAAGGTTAGGAATTGCGAATCTAGTGTTGGTAGTGATAACTGGATAATACATTGGCCAGATCCTACAACCTAGTGAGCTTTTCCTTTACTTGTGCAGATCCGACCGGTTAACCGAATTTACTACTTGGTCGGTTACACCCTAGAGGCTCTCAACTTTCAAGATCCCGTCACAGGAGGCGGCAAGTACGACGCAAAGGAACTACAAAGGCAAGGGAACACACCCGTAAGGCAACCCTACGGCCGGATCCACGATCTAGGCCCCGGATCCATAAGCTCGAATATTCGCTTAGGATTCGGAACCATCCACGGACGCAGAGTGAAGATTTTCCACTGCTGCTCCACCCCATCCCCACGTCTCGCCAAGACACTCAAGCTTCACCACTTGAACTCTTCGGAAGTTACCGAGAGAGCAAGATCCCGCCCTACCGACGGGTACACAAGGTGAGGAAAGTTCAGCAGAACACGGATCATCGGGGGACCCCCTCCGTTAGTCGGTGTCTGGGCGCAGTTGGTAAGTTGGATCTGGCAATCTCGCAGATTTTGCTGATTCCGCTACACCACACTTGAGGAGGTGAAGTGTGTAGGTGCTCGGCACCATGGCCTGTACTAGCCCCCACGTTATGGCTATGGACGCGCTTTTTCTTACGTCGATCCTGCGTAATCTGACGTTTCATACCTTGGGTGAGTATGAAGCGTTTTGTCTGACAGTAAGTGGCTCACTCGCTTCCCTCGTACGGACACAAGATCGAACAGAAATATCTCATGGTCTTCTTGTAGTCCCTAATAGAATCCGGTACATTTCTTCAGTCTTTAACCCGAAAATTGTATTGGTTCCGTTCATAGATCAGAACATGCAAGACAACGCCAAAAACAAGCTCCGTTCATAAGATCCGGTCAGAGCGAAATACGGTCAGTAAAAAAGTCAACCTTCGTTTAGAGCGCACCGCAGCCATTCAAGCCTTGGCTTTGTCGGATCCTTTCACGGGTCGCTTACTCACACCGTCTCCATACCGTCGCTGGACCTCACCACGAGCTGATTTGATTAGTGTCTCATGCGCTGGTTTGGTTGCTTTGGAGAGGAGATATCTCTCGCCAGCATCGACTCCATCAGTTAGTACTCCTTTTCGCTTAGCATAAGATAGAATCCTTTCATGGGGTCGCTTACTCACACCGACTCCATACCGTCGGCGGACCTCACCACGAACAAATTTGATTAGTGTCTCATGCTCTGGTTTGGTTGCTTTGGAGAGGAGATATCTCTCGCCAGCATCGACTCCATCGGTTAGTACTCTGTTGGAAGATGATGCGCGTGCGCGTGATCACTCTGGACGAGGGAGCGACGAGCAGCTGTTACTGCCGGATGTGTGGATCTGGGGCGTGGTACGTATGGAGTGGGGAACACGAGGCTGCGAGGGCTCCATGGTGTAGTGATTTCTCCAGAGTTGTGGATAATCGCCCGTCGACAAAGATGCAGCACCGCCCAAGATATTCAAGCGACGAACCTTCGGTCATGTGATGTACAGAAACTCCAAGGTGCAAGAGACTCGACGCGTCACTACCGAACTCTCAACGTAAATTGGATACGTTCCCTATGTCACTAAATCCAGGTTGTCCTTATTATTAATAATGGACTGGCCGAATTCGCATTCAGCGGCCAAGAACTGACCATCTACGGTACGAACCCTCGGTCGCGGTTGGGATAAGTTCGCGGAAGGCTCGGCGACCCTTGGAAGCACGTTCACCGTCTGGGAGAGGGCGCGAGCCGTTAAAGAAGCTCATGCGACGGTGCAGACGACGCTTGGCGTGCAAGAAGATCCATAACGGATCATTGTTCACTTGATATTTGTATACTTGATTAGGACTTCTTATTAGGAATAGACCCGAAAGGGTAAGCTTAAATACAGAACATAATTTCCACTCAAGCACACAGACCGACGTCTGGCTTCAAGGCAAGCGTCTGATCAAGCTTGTTTGAGTGTGTTATGCCTATCGGTGAACTCGAAGCTCTGTAGCGAGGGTTCATCCGGCAAGGCCAAGAGACTTTGTGTATTGGCCGATTATTATCGGGAGGTTTTACGTGACGGCTTATTGTTGCCTATTTGCACGACTGGGAGTGCTTTAATTGCCTCCCTTTTATTCTTCCAACCGAGTGTTGAACACTCGGTGATCTCGTAAAAGGCTTACCCATGCCTGGTACCCTTCCGCTGTTGGGACCACGAGGATTCAAAACACCTGCTAGCTTTGCTCGTGCTAGCAGCGTGTTCTTATTTTTACTGGTTGGCCTATATAAGTAGTTTACAAGGTCCAGTTTGTCCCGGTGCAAGGGCAGAACTGGGGTCTTCAGGTCCGCTCGAACGATCGTTTACTATCCTAGTAGACGTATTGTTGTGGTAGCGTCCTAACTACAGCTGTAGCTTAAGTTCACGTGGGAATTTCAACACCACAACTGGTGCCGCGACCCGGGAACAGAGTGTGACCATTGCGAACTGTTTGTATGGCCTTCCAGTTTACGAGCTACCAAGAGAAGAAGAACAAGAAAACGAAAACAAGAAACATGGCGAAAGGACAACCGACGGTACCAGCTACGCCTACCAAGTATGGCGGTGCTCGCAACGAGAGTTCAAGCCCGGCTGCACGCTTTGCAGCCGCCACCGAGCTTTCGGTGAGCTTTGACGACGAGGCGGGCATCGGCCCTGACGCCCACGATTATGAAGATTACGAAGACAAGACGCCGGCTCCAGAGCCAGGCGCAGCGACACCGGAGACGACCACGCTATCATCGGGGCTGACCGGGGCGACCAGGTCCCTTTCGAGGAACCTCGCCGACGAGCTTGATGACGTTGCGGGACCAGAACCGGTCTATGAAGACTATGACGATGGGATCGAGGGTTTTAAACCTTCGGTGGCGAGTGCAAAGCATTCAGCATTGCTGAAAGCACCTCGCCCACCTATCAACGGTGATACACCAGCCATCAAGCGCGTTTTCGATCGCGTACAAGCGCTGATGCAGAATGATGAGTGGATACAGCTGTTCAAGCCCATTCCCAAGAAAAAGGCCGCCTGGCCTGCGCTTGCGCAGGAACTCCAATATTCAGTCAACTCGGTGTCGACGAGCCAAGTTGCCGAGGATTCGGTATCGCTTTTGTTGTCGCTGGGCTTCGAGAATGAGACGTACCCATCGACGATGTCGCTCCAAGATTGGAGTCCACATGAAGCCGGAGCTGCTCTCCAGAAATGGAAGAAGAAGCTTCGGAAGGCGTTTGGCGCTGTTGGCATCAACGCTGGAAAACATCCTGTGAGTCGACCGACCGTTCATGATGAAGATCCATCCACGATTCCGCTGCCGCAGACACCCGAGCAACTCGAACGTACTCCTCCGACCAAGCGTGGAGTTGAGCGCGGTGCCTTTGGCACTACCGAAGCTTCACCGTACTTTCAAGATTCGCACATGGTTACGCCACGTTCGGAGAGCCGTATGCAACGTGTGTATGCTGGTAACGAGGGTTCATTCGGTTGGCGAGGCGATGCGCGAGCTTCCAAAAGTGGTGCCGGACATCGTCAAGTCGACAGCGATGGTTCGTCCAGTGACGATGACATTTTGGTGCGTACATTCGACGAGGAAGATCCTCAAGTCGAGTTGATGCGTCAGATGAATGAGCTGGCGACGCTGAACGACGTGGACCCGACACCGAGGATTGAAATGGCATCGCACCGACCGTTGGATCGCATCAAGCCGTTCTCAGGCTCTCGCAATATGAGCGAGAACTGTATGCAGTGGCTCCGTGGGTTCGTCTACGAAATGACTGGAACGCACACAGATGCGGACAAATGGTGCATTTCATTTGAGCTAAGTCTCCGTGACGGAGCCATTAATTGGTTCCGTCAACTTCCGAAGAAGACGAAGCGCAAGTGGAAGCTGTTGAGCGATGCGTTCATCCGCTATTACTGCTCGCAGTTCACGCAGACGGCACTGTCACGTTACTACTCTGCAAAGCGGGAACGCAATGAACATCTGTGCGACTACATAAACAGGCTGAATGGCTACGCTCGGACCGCCCGTCTACACTTTGAGAAGAGTGGTCGCGACGCGAAAGAACACGTACAGCAGTTCCTGGCAACATGCGATGATGACAAGCTTGCGGAGAGCCTTTACCACGCTCGAGTCGCCGACATTCACGAGCTCGAAGAGGTCATCGAAGATGTTCTCAAGGGCAAGGAGAAAATGGTCAAGCGAGACAGTGAGTACCGATTCTCCAAGAGTCGTGACGCGCGACGCGACGATGGGTACGCCCGCAACAATCGGCGCGATGACCGTCGCCGCGATGACAACCGCAACAAACCAAGAATGACGCTCATTGAAGCCACGGCGGACGACCTACTAGCTGAATTAGAAGGTCGTGAAGCTGCTCAAGGGGGCACCGAGTATTCAAACGAAGATCCGAACGCTTACAACGATGTGCAAGACGAGTACAACGACTTTCAGCCCGATAATACGGATGGTGATTTCTCATTGGATGAAAATGACCGATACCTCGCCGCGGCTAACGAAAATGAGCGCCGTGCAGCTGCGGAAGGCACCTACGCACGTTCAGACAACCGTCAGCCGCGTGGAAACACGCCTGATCACGAGAATGGCTTCAATCAAGATCGCCAAGGTGGTGACCGTGGGTTCAATCAGGACCAACGCGGTCGACGTGACTTCAACCGCGACAACAGACGCCCACAGTACGGACCATGCGCGGTGTGCGGTGGCATGAGTCACTCCGCCCACTACTGAAACAAGCGATGCAAGTTCTGCAAGCAGCTCCACGATGCTGGACAATGCGAAATTTTCCGCAACTTCCAAGACCTTGCCAAATTCGTGCGCACTAAAGGCACGAAGGAGGAACTCCCGCCAGAGCTCAAGGCCGTCGTTCAAAAACGTCATTTAAACTAGGCAGCCCGCCAACTACAACTGGGTTGGTCCCTATCGGGCTGCCACAGTTAGCCGAGCCTTCAATGGAAGCAGAGTGTATCTTTGCTTTCATGGGGCAGAGTGAATGGCCTGATAATTACGTAACAAGTGTGAACGCGACGGAAAATGAAAAGGAGAGGAGAAGAATCCTCGGTGGAGGTGTTGGAGGGAGAGTGGAGTGTGCTGATGCTGATGAGGGCACCAGCGAGGGTTCGTTCGGCTTGGTTTCGAGAGCAGCGCGAGACGAGCCCAAGGGTCACTCCAAGATGATGAAGTTGAACCCTGGGGAGAGACAGGGGTGGTGGTCGGCCAAGAAATTCGACCGACGGATCAGAATGAGAGCTCTGGTGCAAGGCGCTGTGAATGACCAGCGAACGAGGATTCTCCTCGACACGGGAGCGAGCGTTAGTGTGATCACTGACGCCTTTGCCAAGAAGTTACGGCTCCGAGACGTACCGGATCACGGACGCCGTATTTACATTCAAGGAATCAGCGAAGGCAAGGTGTCTACGACACGACGAGCGTGCGTCAAGATTACGTTTGGATGGGAGATGGTGTATGAATTCGAGATGTGGGTCATGGCGCATAGTGCAGGCGTAGACGTGGTACTCGGGACCGACTTTATGACCCCAGCTGGGATTCAGTTGGACCTGTTTCACGGCACGGCGCAATTGCCGCACGAAGTCCAAATTCCACTGATCAAGACCAAGAATATGATCGACAGTGAAGAGTACGGCTCTCATGTTAGCGCCGGGCTACCTGATCACGGAGGAGCCTGAGCGAGTGGAGGTCTGTCTGGAGTCTGGGATGACAGCCGGGGACTCGGCTGATGTCCAATTTTCTGAAACGCCTTTGGACACTTACACGATAGCTCACGGCAGAGGCAACAACGAAAACGAAGCATCGGTAGCGCGATCACACGATCTACTGAGCTCGGTAAACGTTGTGCATACGTCAACGAGTCTTATTTTCGAGACTGGAGTGACAACGGGATCGACTAGTAACAACACTGGATCATATGGAGACACCAGTTTAGACGATATTGGCCCGGCCTTCCGCGCAGCCAAATTTGCGAGCGAATCATCGGTGGTTGGTCCAGAGAATGCAGACGTCGCACTGAAGGTGGTGAACACGGCACCGAGTGCTCGTTGCTAGATTGGAGCGAATGCCGAACTGTCAAGCCAACGGCCAGCCGAGTCAGAGAACAGAAACTAACAGCCCAACATGTCGGCTACCTGCGCATTCAATATTCCGAACAAAGACTCGGCAGGCGGCCCAGAGTTGGGAAACCAGGCGGAGAAGAAGATGAATCCAGTACCGAGTCTTCAAATCGAAGCGGATGCCGACGTTCAGTCGAGGGAAGAGTCCGTCGCGACTTTGGACGAGACGTACATGTCGGTTGCTCGCGTGTTAACAACCGAAGGAATGAAGCAACGGAAGACACAAGAAGTGATTTCGGTGAGCACCCAGCTAACAACATCGGTCTGGAAGACTACGCAAAGAATTGGCCTTCCTGCCAGACCTTACCGAAGAAATCAACACGACGATAGACTACAATGCGCCCAATGTTTCTGATCCCCAGCTGTCGACCGATCGCCGAGAACGTCCGGTTGCAACGCTGAAGAACCACGAGCACATCCTGGTTGCTAGTGGTAACGCACTGCCACCGCCAGCCTACGGCGCGGTATGCGATATCGACACGCAGGGGCATGCCCCAATCAAACAGCGTGCCCGACGCGTGCCACTACGATTTCTCGGCAAACTGTACGCGTTGCTGCGCGCTTTGTTGCGAGCAGGACTGATCGTCTTTTCAGACAGTCCATGGGCATCGCCGATCGTGATTGTGATGAAAAAGAACGGGCTGGACATCCGGCTCTGCATTGATTACAAGATGGTGAATGCTATTACCGCGATCATGGAGTATGCAATGCCGCTAGTCGACGACCTGTTAACAGATCTCGAGCGCTACCTATGGTTCTGTTCGCTGGATGCAGCAAGCGGCTTCTGGGCGGTCATGATGACCTTGCGAGCGCGTAAAGTGTCGGCGTTCGTCTGCGCACTCGGACATTTCGAGTGGTTACGCATGCCCTTCGGGTTAAAGAATGCGCCGATGATCTATCAGCGTATGATTGACAACGCACTCTGGGGGTTCGTTCAACTTAAAGGAGGTTGGTTTGAATACTCCGAGAAGATGCGTTTAGCTGAAGAATAGGCCAAGGAATGTCGTGGCCCAAATACCGTGGGTTCGTTTCAAACGAAGTTCGCGGCGGACCGCGAAGCACGGGTGGAGGACGACCCTGTATTTCAACTCGTCAACAGCCCCGTCGCTGACGTGTTTACGAACGGGGAACCAGACGAATCATCGCTGGTGCCTGTGTTTGGTCGACGATCGTTTGTGGATGATATTTGCTTTGGTGGCGAGGATTTCGACAGCTGCCTGGCGACGCTGTACCGATTGCTGGCAAGATTTGCACAGTGTCGGATCAGCATTAGTTTCACCAAGAGCATCTTCTGCCAGCCCAAAATGGACTTTCTGTCGCATAAAATTCCCAGAAGGTATCAGGGCTGATCTGAAGAAGCTTGCGTCCATCACCGAGCTTTCGTTTCCAACGAGCAAGCGGGGCATGCAGTCGTTCTTTGGAGCGGTTAATTATCACAGCCGCTTGATCCAAGACTTTGCTGTCTACGATGTGGCGCTGTACCAGCTGAAGGATGAAGCCTTTGTTGCTGAGGGTGGCCCTTCTGTGGCTCGTCGTTCCTTCGAAGAATTGAAGGCAAGTGTTTCACATGCACCCATCCTCAGACACTTCGATCGGTCGAAAGAAGTTCATGTCATGCTCTTTGCGAATGAATGGGCGTTGAGCACGACGCTTATGCAAGAGCACGAAGGCAAGTTACACCCCGTATGATTCCTCGGTCGTGTGCTCAAGGAATCCGAAATGAACTACCATCCTGCTGAGAAGGAAGTTTTGGCGTTACTTCTGCTGTTGAAGATCTGTTACGTCCAGCTGGCAGGAAAGTCGCTACATGTCTATACACGATTCTCGACGTTAGAGTGGGTGCATAAATCGAAGTCTCTCTTCGGACGCGCGGTTCAGTTCGCAGTGCTGCTTTCGCAGTGGCACTTGAAGGTACAGCGCGTTAAGGAGAAAGATGTCGCCTTCGCGCAGCTACTGCAGTCAAGCATCACGAGTTTCGTCGACTTGGAAGACTCACTCGCGCCGGTGGCACCTCCAAACAAGGGCTCTCCGACTATTCGAATGGACCCCGCGTTGCTGTACGCCAGGCTTCCCCGTAATTACAGTGGATTCGTTTTGTCTTTTGACGGATCAGCGAAGACAGATAAGTACGGTGGCTACGGGAGTTGTTCATGGGTGCTGTGGAGCCTTCCTGAGTGGAAGATAGTGATTGCTGCAAACGCTTACCTCTCAGCCACCACGGTGAATGAGGCAGAGTACACAGGAATGATAAACGGTGTCAAGGCTGCTATTGCGCACGGTGCCGAGGATTTAGTCATCGTTGGTGACTCAAGGCTCGCAATTCAACAATCACTAGGGGTGATCGCATGCAGGAAGGAAACTTTGCTAGCGCTGCTGAATACTCACAAGGAACTCACGGCCAAGCTTCGATCAGTTAAATATCTTCACGTTGTACGAGAATACAACGCTGCCGCGGATTCGTTAGCCACTGAAGCGCTGGAATCGAAGGTCAGTCGGGTCATCTTGGCTGAAACTCGCAAGTCGGAATTGGCATCGCTGAATCGCATCCAGGAAATGATCTACGAGCCGGATGAGGACTCGGTAGATGTTTCGTCACGTGGAGCAGAGCGTCAAGTACATGTACTGTCAGGCAGCGAGTCTTCAAAGTGGAAAACTTTCGAAAATTTCGTGGTTGATTACAGCTCACCCGAGTGTGATTATATGGCAGTGATGACTCGGCGACAGACGAAAGCCAAGAAACGCGTCAGGTTTGCAGACGAACACTCGGAGGGGGTCTCAAAAGCGCAAGAACAGCATGAAGAACGACGAGAGACGTCCACGAATATTCAATCGGCGAAGATTTGGCAGACCATCCTTACAAGACTGTACCAGCGGCATTTCCCGACGCGGAAGATGTTGACCCGGTAGCAATACAGCGGGAACGATGCAGACGGATAATGGTGGCACAAGACGAGGGGCAGAAGTGGTCTAACATCAAGAAGGTGCTTCAGGGCCAAGCAGAAGAGCTGAGTTACAAAGAAGCTCGAGATGCCTGGAAGTATGCCGACCGGTTCGTGTTATCAGAAGACGGCGGGCTTCACTATCTTGGATTGAATCGTCGGTACGACCACGGTTGGCAAGAGGAGACCAAGCTGCGGCTTGTGGTACCAACAACGATGATTCAAGAGGTCTTGCAGAACTGTCACGACTCGCTGGAAGGAGGACATCAAGGTGTGGTGAGAACGTTCCATCGTGTTAAGTCCGATTATTATTGGATCGGCTTGTACGCTGACGTGGAGAAGCATATGGAGTCATGTCCGGATTGCAGCTCGAGTAAAAGCCGTCCACAGCTTCGTGGATACTCGCCTGGCAACGTACTAGCCGAACGACCTTTCCAGATCGTCTCGATGGACTATGTGATCCCACTACCGAAATCTCGCAGGGGCAACACTGCGTTGCTCCTATTTCAGTGCTCGTTCACGGGATTTGTTATTGCCAAGACTATGTCAGATACAACGGCGCTGAGTGTTGCTCAAGTGCTCGAAGAATGTGTGACCCGACGGTTCGGAGCCCCATCATTGATCAGGCACGGCCGCGACCCACGCTTCATGAGCGAGGTGTTCCAAGCGTTCGCAGAGATGATGCAGTCAAGATCACGAGCAACTTTAAGCTATCGACCACAGGCTAATGGACAGCAGGAACGCTCGGTGAAGTCGGTGATGGGTTCGGTACGGGTGTACGCGGAAGACCCTGTACAGCAAGCTTGGGACGAAATCACGGAGAAGCTGGTATTTGCTATTCATACTTCTCAGGACACTACGAGGAAGGACACACCGTTCTACCTCGTCCACGGTTGGGATGCGCAGTCAACGTTGTGGGTGATGTCGTCATCACTCAAACGAGAACTCGGCAAGCAGTTCGACACACTGGCGTGGCGACGCGAAATCAATCGACAACACGAGATCGCCCTCACTATGGCCAAAGATTATCAGGCTGTAGAAAAGGAGCGACGGGCTATTTAAGACGCATAATGATGCCCTGAGTCGACTGAAAAAGCTGCTGTACCTCGACCAAGTGGAAACGAATACTCGGTGGACACTCCAAAAGCTTCGGAAGAGACAAATGATCCTGTAGGAGCCCCACTGAGATCTCGTTTTGAGATTGGGAGCCGGGCGTGGTTGTACATGGAGCGCGTCAAACCAGGCCTGACGAAGAAAAATTAGCTCATCGGTGACATGGACTTTTTCGGATCAAGCGCAGGATAGACGAGTTTGCGTACGAGCTGGAACTGCCGGACCGAAGTGGGTATCGCTTCTACCCAGTGGTGCATGTGTCGAGACGCAAGGATGTCAACGAATTCAGCAGTCGACCGAACACTCGGTTGGTACTAGACGCGACTAATGAAGCAAGACTCGATTTCGACGAGGGGTTGTTGCCTGAAGACAGCTGGGAACCAGATCAAGCTGCTGGGGAATATGAAGTCGAAGCCATCCTCGACGATAGAACACCGCTGTCGACGAGCACGGAACGTGCTGTACGCGAGTTCAAAGTCAAGTGGGTTGGCTATGAAGATCCAACTTGGGAACCAGCATCCAACTTGTCATGTGGAGGTCTGCTGTACGATTACTTGCGAGCCAAGATGAGCGAGAATCGACTGCAGATGGCGCAAGCTGCGAACGAAGACTAGCGTGACTGGATCACGTGTGAGCTGTCCACAGGGCGATGCAGCCTGTGGTAATAGACGAAACAAGCTACTGCAACAACAAATTGTATATGCATTTGAAGAACAACATGAACATGATTACGCTGAGGAAGTAGAATAAGAATAATAAAACATGAATGCCGACAGAAGTGCGACCACTGATAACGACATCTAGGTGGACCCCTCAACAGTTAGCTGAAACATCAGAGAACGTTGTGGCATATGCAGCGAGGATTCAAAGTGACTCCAATTGTCTGGCAGCGGCGGCCAAGAGTGTCAACGAAGTCGAGTCTTCACTCTCCTTCTCCTCTTCGTCAGGAACCTGAACCTTGGCAGCTGGAGCCGCAGCCGAACCCTGCGAATCCTCGGCACCAGCTTCAACAGGAGCAGCAGCCAGAGCGGGATGTGGAGTAACCGGTGGCAAGTTAAACAACGAACGCCAGGCCGGAATAAATTCATTTGCATCCAGAGACGGATCAACAAGCACGCTTCGATACACATCCACGAAACGCGTAACACGAGGATTGAAGAGCTCCGGATTCCACTGACACGGGAAGTACGTGGTGCTGATGCGGCGCGTTCATCCATCCAGTACGCCAGGGTTGACGAGCGTCGAGAGCCGGAACTTCAGAAAGCCGGTCAAATGTCCGTGGAGCGAGCGGCAAGTTTTCGATGGGATATTACGGTTTCGACCGCTCCAAGAGCAGCTCGGGCCGAATGAACGGCGGGTTAGAAAAACTAAAGGAAACCGAGTCACGACTCCACGCCATGTACTGCTCGCGGTACTTGTTGCGAAGACGATCAGCACGACGGTCGCGCTCACTGAAGATCTTCTTCAACAGAGCTCTCAGTACCTTCAATAGCTCCTTGTCGTGAGCGACCTTCTTGGCTTCCTCGACAAGACCGCGTTCAATATTAGCTAACGGAAGCCAGTGGAGACGCTCCCATAACGCGAACGCGAGGTCGCCCTGCTTGCCGCCGTCACCCCGAAGATTCGCTCAGATCATCTTGAGGTGGGTCTCGATTGGGGTGCGCTTGGAGATGGGGACACTTGGGTCGAAATCGATGGTGTCGAAGAGACACGCTTGGAGGGGATAGAGCCGCCGGAGTTGCTGGTACAGATGATCGGGATTCGAGTAGTCGAAGTACGCTTGAAGGCCTTCCTGTGTCGTACGATGATTACTTCACCGGCTGGTTCCGGTAGTGTCATGCTCAAAAGACACTCAAAACACTTCTTGACACCCGCATCGGTGCACTCCATTTCCAGATACGGGAGAACCCACGGTGACAAGGCGGGCGAAGCCGGCACGGTAGGGCGAGCTCCAGGCAACACGCGGTGAGGCAACGGCTCAACCGACGATTCGCCGCCACGACGCGGCACCGCGGTGTAATCTTGCGCCCAGGCCCAGCATCGAACGTTCGGGAAAACGGGCGAGGAGACGCTTGAGCAGAAGGAGAAGATGGTGGTGCTTGTGAACTTGGCGATGACGGATGAGGGGGACCGCCGATTATGATCGGAGAGGTTACCATCGGCAAAGGATTTGGCCTTGGAGGGGTCGGAGGCCAAGCCGGGCCAAGACCGCTCCAGTTGCCGTCGGAGTCTTCGAAGTCGTCGCCATCAGCTGGACTTGAATGCTCGGTAGGTGGCGGAACATCACCGTCACCTCTGTATCACCAGGAGAATTATCCACCGAAAGTTCATCCTCATCCACGTCATCTCCACGATCATCATTTCCATCGTCATCAATCTCCACCGGAAAGTCAGTTGAAGGGATACTTGGCGCGGCAGCCGTTGGAATAGTCGGAGAGACTCGGAGGCTTGCGGTGCAGCTTCAACAGAGGCAAGCTCTGTTGTAGAAACTACTCCCGAGACGTCAACCATTTTAAAAGTCGCAGCAGACGACGAAGCACCCTTGCCGGATGGGACGGTGCTATCCGATTCATCATCTTCGTCATCCGAGCCGAACATGAGTCGAAAAACCTCAGCCTCACGCAAGGCCTCTTCGGCAGCGCGTATATCTGCTGGGGAAGGAGCGATCGTTGACGCAGATGACTTGGCCACGTCGTGGGCGTCCTGAGGTGGAGACGAAGGCGCGCCAGACGGTTCGGAGACATCGTCGTGAGCCCGGAGCCCACATCTTTACCCGAAGCCTCGGTGGTAGTACCTTGAGCCGACGGGACCCCACTTGAATCAACGTCCACCATGTCCACGTCACTCTGGTCACCGCTGAGGACAACGGCGGGAGTCGAGGACGACGCTGGCTTGCGAGATGGCGACCATGAACGAGGAGATGACAGCACAGACTGGGACCGAGTGCTCGAATGACGCCGGGGCGACTTGCCAGGAGAACGATGGCGAGTCTTCTGACGTTTCTTCTGAGCCGCTTGCTTCCATGCCTTCGGGCTGAACAGCGAACGACGTGCGGACTGGGGGAGTTGAAGAAGCGGCAGGTGGCGCATCACCGAGACCAGCAGCTGCCATAGACGTACTGGCTTTGTCCGTCGGGATGGGAGCCTTGGCTTCGTCGGAATCGTCCGACTCGTCGTTTGACTCCTTGCCATCTGGTCGAAGGCGCTTGAGGGGTTTTCCATGAGCCACTTGATGAGCATCCTGCGCTAGGTCTGCAGGAAGAGCTTGGGGATCATGCGAAGACGCGGCCGCAGACTGTATGCGCTGCAAGGCCACCAACGTCTCCTGGTCCAAGTCCAGGGCTTCCAGATCCAGTTCATCCGCAGTGAGACCTGTCACAAGGGATTGGGAACGAACGTTAGTTGCTGAACCCACGGTGGAAAGAACAACATGAGGAGCGTACCATCAACAGCCAGACACAGTACCTCTGGATCCATCCCGGCCAGCCTCACGTGTGCACGGAGAGTACGGTTGATCTGGAGGAGGTAGGCGTTTCGAGCTTGCTGATTCTCGAGGACCTTGAGCGTGCCGTTGTCGATGTATTTGCCCTTGGAAAGCTTGACCAAGAGAAGATGAAGCTGACGAGTCTGCTCGGAGCTCGCGCCAATAGAAGACTTGTACACTTCGCGTTCGCGAGCCAGCTTCTGGTTCAAGGTGGCGATAAACGCGTCCCGCGCCTGGACCTCACAGTGCAGACGCTTCAGGTCCTCAGAATGTTGCTCCATGGAGGGCTGAACACTCGCGAGCATGGCATCGTTCATGACGTTTGACTCGCGGAGAATCTTGACGTCCTTGCGAAGAGCTTCGATTTCGGCGTTGGCAGCCTTCAGGTGCGCCTCCGCGTTCTCCCGAGACATGATTTCGGGTGCCACCGAACGTACGGCGGCAGCAGCCTCGGTCTGAGCGGCCCGCAACTGACGCTCCAGGCTGACAAATCGGTCGGACAAGGCCGTCAGCGCATCGGGGAGAGGCTGTACAGGAGCGAGAACTTCATCGAAGCCCATTGCAGTATCGAGGCGACGTTGAGTGCAGACATCACCGTGAAGAGGAGGCTCAACGTTGAGCTGCACTTGATGACGAGCCATCGCGATAAAGTACGGAATAATCGATGTCATCATGTGATCAACCGACGTTTCCGTACTCTCAGCCAGCATGGCGCGCAACGAATCATCGGTGAGTGGTGGAGGACCACCGGCAGTCGCAGGCGGATCAGCAGGAGCCATCCCCATAGATTCAGCGACGAGAGGAAGTGCCGTAGGAGCTGCAGCAGGAGGTGAAGAGTCCGGGACAGGAAGCACCGGAGGTCCAGCTAACGACGTTGCCGTCGAAGGAAGTGTGGCAGGTTGAGGGGCGTTTGAAACCTCGGTGTCGCCCTCCTGATAAACAAGGCGAGTAATGCATGGTGATGAGCAAGGTGCCGATGATTCAAGAAGCGGATGAGCTGACGTACCTCCAGCTGTTCACTTTCACGTCGTCGGCAAGGATTAAGAAGCTGGAGCGCGTTTTTTTACGGCCCGGTTCGGACGCTGGACAGCCTGTGACTGGATAGGGAGTTGGAGAATGAAGAAATGTCACAACGGGCACCAGTACCGTGGCTTCCATTACGACAGGGGCAGTTGTCGTTTAGTGATTTCTCCAGAGTTGCGCGTCGACAAAGATGCGGCACCGCCCAAGATGTTCAAGCGACGAACCTTCGGTCATGTGATGTACAGAAACTCCAAGGTGCAAGAGACTCGACGCGTCACTACCGAACTCTCAACGTAAATTGGATACGTTCCATATGTCACTAAATCCAGGTTGTCCTTATTATTAATAATGGACTGGCCGAATTCGCATTCAGCGGCCAAGAACTGACCATCTACGGTACGAACCCTCGGTCGCGGTTGGGATAAGTTCGCGGAAGGCTCGGCGACCCTTGGAAGCACGTTCACCGTCTGGGAGAGGGCGCGAGCCGTTAAAGAAGCTCATGCGACGGTGCAGACGACGCTTGGCGTGCAAGAAGATCCATAACGGATCATTGTTCACTTGATATTTGTATACTTGATTAGGACTTCTTATTAGGAATAGACCCGAAAGGGTAAGCTTAAATACAGAACATAATTTCCACTCAAGCACACAGACCGACGTCTGGCTTCAAGGCAAGCGTCTGATCAAGCTTGTTTGAGTGTGTTATGCCTATCGGTGAACTCGAAGCTCTGTAGCGAGGGTTCATCCGGCAAGGCCAAGAGACTTTGTGTATTGGCCGATTATTATCGGGAGGTTTTACGTGACGGCTTATTGTTGCCTATTTGCACGACTGGGAGTGCTTGTATTGCATCCCTTTTATTCTTCCAAGCAAGTGTTGAACACTCGGTACCCTCGTAAAAGGCTCACCCGTGCCTGGTACCCTTCCGCTGTTGGGACCACGAGGATTCATAACACCGGCTAGCTTTGCTCGTGCTAGTAGCGTGCTCTTATTTTTACTGGTTGGCCTATATAAGTAGTTTACAAGGTCCAGTTTGCCCCGGTGCAAGGGCAGAACTGGGGTCTTCAGGTCCGCCCGAACGATCGTTTACTATCCTAGTAGACGTATTGTTGTGGGAACATCCTAACTACATTTGTAGCTAAAGTTCACGTGGGAATTCAAACACCACACTGACCCGAGGGTCGAGCACTTTGAACACGTTTTGAGCCCGATGAACGACGCCATAGATGAGATCGCCCGCGACGACGCACCAGCGTCAACGCCAGCATCCGCTACCCGTCGCGAAAGGATCGGTATGGCTGATGACACAGAAGAGAAGAGCACCACCGTCACTCACGAAAGAGGTAACGGTACCAATACCAACGGCCAATGTCAAGCCGTCGGTAATGACCAAGCATCAGAGAAGTTGGAGATCATGCGTGGTCTCTCTGGGAGACTCAAGAAGCTCGAGGCGTCCCAGACGAAGATCGAAAGGAAGCTGAGTGACGGAGAGAAGTGCGCGCGCACCGCCGATCCGCTCATGACGCCGCCGATGAACTCGAGTTTGCTCGCATCGGGGTTAGGTAGTGGGACGCGTATGCACATTGACTCGCCGGCGGGATCTCCAGAGACCCCGCTCACGACAAAACCACGCCGACCGGCGCCGCCACCACAGTATTTCGGGCTGCACCAGGTGGGTTATGGTGTGCCACTCTCTGATCTGCAGCGGCTGTTTGCCGCAGCGCAAGGCGGCCAAGGTGGTCGACCTGGACCAGCGTCCCAGCACCCACAAGACACACGAGGGCAAGGTGATGCTGGCGACTATCCAGTGCAGCAAGGGACGCCTCCACGGTATCCAGGTGCTCGCCAGAAGAAGTTGTCGATACGGCCATTTGATGGCAAATAATCGTACGTTGGGCTAAGCCCGGGGTTCCTGGAGGGGGCCGCCGTTTCGAGCACCAAGTACAGCTTACGCAGTCAGCCTGCGGGCTCTGGTGGTCCAAGGACGTGTAGGTGGACATGTTGGGGCACTGCTTGTCCGGAACCGCGGAGCGGTGCTACAATAAGCAAGTGGACATGTGGTGGGTTCAACTACCCACGCTGCAATATGTTATGGAACGAATGGTGGAAGCATTTAAGACGAGTATCACGCCTGCGCAGGCGATGAAGCTCTTCACTGCACCAAAGGACGCTAAACGGAACTGGTCGGAACACTACATGTACCTGGTTACCATCTCCGAAGCGTGCGGAGGCGGAGCTGACTATCTTGCACTTAATGATATAGTGCAGTACGCATCTTCTGAGCTACGGGCCGTACTGATGGCCAAGGTCGACGCGACCAGGACAAACTACCTGCAGCAGGCCGGAGAACTGACGCACTTCGCGCAGACCTGGTAGCTAGATCCGGTAAGGCACCGGAGCCTAGGAAAAGAGTTGATGGGAGCAGTTGACGAGGAGCGTGCTAGAGAGAGGCGTAAATGCCACGAGTGTGGCCGAGTTGGCCATCTGCGCGCAGCGTTTCCGGACCGTGGGCGAGGACGCGACGCGGAACCGGACTTGACTGTTGCCGTAAAAGAAGATACGGTTGCAATTGAAGAAATGTGGATCCTGGACAGTGGATCTAGTAGACATCTAGTCAGTGACGAGGCCTGGCTGGACGAAGTGGAGGAGTGCGAGGACGTGTGTGTGCAGCCCAACGGTGAGCCGTTGCGCATAAGAAAAAAGGAGACACGGACACTCAGAGTCTCGGCATGCGGTGCCGAGCAGATAATCAAGCTTACGGACGTGTACAACGCCGAGGGCGTCGTACACAACTTGATATCATACGAAAAATTAGACGAGAAAGTTTCACACTGACCTATAAGAACGGACGACGCGTCGTGGCCGCTAAGAATGGACAGCGTATGGCCTTTGACGTTGAGCTACGAAAGAACATGCTGATTGTGTGCGGAACGGTCAAGAAGAAGCGCGAACTCACGTCAGACGTGATCATGGCCGCGCTCACTGAGGTGGTGGCGGCGACTGACGGCGAGACGAGCAATGTGCAGAAGGGCACGCTGGTCGAATTTCATCGACGTCTCGGGCATCTGAACTATGATGCCGTGGAGCGGTTGGTACGCGAGCCAAGCTCCGGCATCGAACTGACTGATCGACGGAGAGTGAACTGTCTGACTTGTGCCGAGGGCAAGCAGAAAAAGAACAGACAATCGAGCAAGGACTCTGGTGAGCATGCTCCCACGGATCGTGTGGGAGGCGTGATCTGCTCCGATCTCAAAGGGCACATGACCCCGAAAGATTGCCTGGGTAACAGATATATGATAAACGTTGAGGACCACAAGTCGAACTATGTGACGTGTTTCTCGCCAAGACGAATGATGTAGCGGCAAGAAAGTTCGAAGAGTTCCTCGTCTACTTCGAGAAACGGTTCGATTGCCGAATTCACGTCTTACCAACGGATTCCAGAGGTAAGTACGAAAATGTAGATTTGTTTTGCAAGCGAACTGGCGTCGCACGACAGCGCAGCGAGGCGCGTAATCAAGCGAGCAACGGAAAGGCTGAGTGGATGCACCGGGCCATTATGAATATGGCCAGGTGCATGGTGTCTGCCTGCGGGCTTCCTCTCAGTTTCTGGGGAGATGCCGTCAGATACGCGGCGTACATATTGAACCGGCCCCCACCAGCTCCAACCCAGGGCGGGAGTCACCGATTAAAGTACTGACGAAGCAGACGCTGCCGCTAGGGGAGAAAGTTGTTTTTGGGGTCGCCATGTACTGTTTACAGGGACCCGCGGAAGCAAAACTTCGCACAGAGAGCGCAGTCAGACATGATTGTCGGAATCGGAGAGGAAACAAAGGGCTACAGAGTCTACTTACCGAAGGACAAGGTTGTGATCGTGACACAACACGTAAAGAACATAGAGACGCTCGGCAAAGAGCAGAATGAGAACGTGCAGCGGCTGTACCTGCTGGATGACGAGGACGTGCCTCAGGAGGAGTCGGAAGCTGCTAAGAAGGCGCCCGAGGGCGGTGTGGCACATGCCGAGACAAGGAATGCGAGTGGAAGCACTAAGAAGCGCTCCAAAAGGAAGAAGAAGAACTGGACTAGAGATCGCCCAGTTACGCGATCCGTAGATCAGCGGTCAGGAGGAGCCGACCCAGACCTGGGAGGTCAGGAGGAGACTGCCCTCGACGTGGTAAACTGTTTAGTGAAGTCGGACCCAAAGAAGTACCGAGAGGCAATGAAGAGTCGTTACCGGCCGCGGTGGCGAGGGCCATCGCGGAGGAACTGCAAGCTCTTGAACAGAATGGTGTGTGGAAAGTGGTGAAGCTCCCGTGTGGGCACACACATTGCACGGGAAATGGGTGTTCAAGACTAAACTAGACGCGGAGGGTGCGATTGAGCGGCTGAAGGCTCGCTTATGGCGCTTGGGAACGGGTAGATATTTGGCGTCAATAATAGTGTCACGTTTGCTGCGGTGATGGACATGAGGAACGTCAAGTTGATTCTCGTGTTGACCAGAAAGTGAGGCGTGCCTGCCAAACATGGCGACGTCCCCAACGCGTACGTTAAAGCTGACAAAGAGGCTGCTTTGGACATCTACATGAAGATTCCCAAGGGAATGGAGATCTCAGACGAGATGAGGAGGTCATTGGGAGTTAGACACGGGGACGAGATGGTACACGAGCTAAAAAATGCACTGTATGGTTTGAAGCAGGCTGGGCGACTCTGGAGCGAGCGAACGCCTACACAGCAAGTTAAAAGCGATCGGGTTTATCCAAAGCCTGACTGACATGTGTGTCTACTACAGGCGACACGGGCGCGAAGTGTTGGTAGTCGGCGTATATGTTGACGATCTACTGGTACCCGAAACGGGACAGGAGGCCGTGGACGCATTCTTTGCGGAACTTGCCGACTTATCCATCAAGAATTTGGGAGAGGACAGGAAGTTTCTCGGGATGCGAGTCGAGTACGATGAGTCGTACGGATACGATCTTGACCAAGAAATCACGATCACAGAGATGCTGAGTGAGTTTGGTATGGATTTGGCGCACGGAGCGCGCATGCCGATCGGACTGAAATGGAGAGATGGATGCGACATCGAACTGGAAAGGTTGTCAATCTCCGGTGGAGCCGCGGTTGCGACAGTGAAGAAGTTCCAGTAGTTAATGGGCGGCATGCTCTGGGTAACTCGCTGCACAAGGCCAAATATAGTATTTGCAGTCCACAAGGCGTTGCGCCGGACGCATGAGCCCACGGCCACGGACTGGAAGTTGGTGAAGCGAGTACTGCGGTATCTCGCTGGGACGAAAGCTGAGGCTGCGGATGAAAGGAGACAGAGGGCAGACGGGGCCGCTGTAAGTCGTGGGCTATAGTGACGCGAACTTCGTGGCTGATAATAGCGACAGAAAGTTGGTCACGGGTGGGCTCGTCACAGTAGACGGGGTGCCCATAAGCTGGGTTTGCAAAAAGCAGACGGGTGTGTCCTGGTCGACGATGGAAGCGGAGTACACCGCCGCATCGGTGATGGCGCAGAGGTTACTGGGTGTGTGAGAACTGCTCAAGGAGCTGGAGATCGCGTTGGTTGAGCCAATGCCGCTACGAGTAGATAACCAGGCTGCGCTGAAGCAACTTGGAGGTGAGGGTGCTTCATCAAAGGCAAAACATGTGGACGTACGGATCAAGTTCGTTGGACATTTCACCAAGGAAGGCGTACTGGGACCGGAGTATCGAGAGAGCAAGAGGATACCTGCGGACATCCTAACGGAGGCGTTACCGGCTCCGAGACTTGACGAGCTGCGAACTCATGTAGGATTGCATTGAGAATCGAGATCACACCACCAGGACGCAGTGTCGATGAGGAGGAGTGTCAGACGATGATACGCGTGCGCGTGATCACTCTGGACGAGGGAGCGACGAGCAGCTGCCGGATGTGTGGATCGGGAGGGTAGTACGTATGAAGTGGGTAACGTGAGGCTGCGAGAGCTTCATGTGAAAGATAGTACGAATAGGAAGGATAGGAAGAGTAAGACCGAATCTCACGCTCCCTAATGCGGGGGAATCCACGACTGCGTTGCATACAAAGACGCTGACCCGATGGTCGAGCACTTTGAACAACTCCTTTTCTCTTAGCATAAGATAGTGCGTTCCTCGCTGACTTCTTAACGTCTGTCATGGTGATACGTCTGCCGGCTTTATCCTCATCATCGCTGTCATAGATGCCGACCCCGTCAGCGACTTGAGAGCAACGCGAGCTTGAATTCCTGCCTGAGGAGCTCCGAATGCGGTCTGTAACGGGGGTACGTAGCCCCAAGTGTACCCCTAGTTACATGGGGTGTGACACGTCACACTTCGGGATATGTGGTATATGGTACCAGGACCATCCGAGGCCAAAAATTGGCTGATGACATTGCATTTATATAGTTGACTTATAGCTTGTATATTTAACTCAAGCTTAGTCTACCTATAAATATATTCAGTTTACAACTTAATATAATTGGTCACTTCGCACCCTTAGGCAAAAGGGACATGTGAACTGCCGTTCACTGAGAGTTTGTATATCATCGGAAGACAGCTTCCTCTACCGCAAGGTGCTGTGCGACCCCGCCACACTTTGTAGCACTTGTAGTCAATCGACGCCAACGCGGGTAGACTACCTGAACCTTTCTAAAGTTCGTCGCCATGGATAGGAATGACTTCTCCCATCTGAGCGACTCACAGTTCGAGTCTATTCGGAAGATGGCTGGCATCTTCGGGATGGAAGGCTGGTAGAGCCTGGTGGCGTCAACACCGGCCGAGCGGCTCGAGCTTGTCAATGCGTTCGACGCTTACGAGCAGGGGATCATCACACAGGTGTAGGAAAACCTGCAGGCTCCGGCGGCGGAAACAAGTCCACCACACCCGAAGCCAATACGGCTGAAGGTGAAGCCGTATGAAGGGAAGAAGGGTGAGAGCCTTCACTTCTGGGTTTGAGAGG
The DNA here is from genome assembly GCA_011320135.1 of Phytophthora betacei. Lineage (NCBI taxonomy): Eukaryota > Oomycota > Peronosporomycetes > Peronosporales > Peronosporaceae > Phytophthora > Phytophthora betacei. The sequence continues at coordinate 62,714 of JAANHX010000011.1, forward strand.
TAGAGCTCGCGATGGACGCGGCTCTGATCCCGACCGAGCAACTCCGTGTTGCTTTTGCACTCTCCAACCTTACCGGTGGTGTTAAGCGTTGGGTGTACACGCGGGAGGCGACATCGCCTGGATGTTTCACATCCTGGGCTCAGCTGTGCGAATAGCTCCGAACCGCATTCCTCCCGGCGAACTAAGAGTACCGGCAGCGCTCGCGCTTCCTCTCATGCAAGAAAGGAAGGCGCAAGCTGCACGAGTACATCCAAGAGATAGGGAGCTCACGGCGTCCCTAGTGGGAAACCCACTCAACTGTGGTGAAGCGCTTTCTCAGAAATAAGAGACTGGATCTGACAAGGAGTCATTATCCGAGATTAGTGACAACACCCGGTGGTTAGGGGGGGGGGGGGGTCTGGATGACCCGGTATGGATCCGCGCTGCTCGAAGTGAATTGGGCCAAGGTAAAGCGGCATCCTATATGGGTCGTCCGACGAAGAATCTATCATGGTTAACGTACGGGAAGGCAGGATCCACCTCACCCGATTATACCATAAGGATATAGGATACACCATGTGCGGGTGGATCGAGTGAGGCTTCTGGGCCAGAAAGACGGTGGAGGAGGATCTGGTATCAATGACAAACGAGGAGACGAGATCCACCACTATAAGTCTCAGATCCAACTTTGCCAAGTCCAGATCCAAGGGATTGAGGATCCCACACCGAGTGACCTGGAACCAGGATATGGAGATGGTGGATACAACGGATCTCGAACTTTCGTGGAGTGATGGAGACCGCAGACAGTCGTAAGACGATGTTGAAAGTTTGGAGAACTCAGATCCATGATGTGTAAACACTTGCACTGAGGTGGATCAACGTGGCTTGGATCCGGACAAGTGTACCCATAATGTGACGGCCATAATGATTACGCCATGGATCCGGTGGACCTGATGCTAATACAGCTGGGGTGATGGACCAAGGATAAAAAGAACATGCAACCGAGCCTGGTAGAGGATTTATCAGGTAAAAGATTTAGAAGGTATAAATCCAGGCAGGTATAGGCTTAAATATGAATCAGACCTCAATTTGCACAGTATCACGCAAGTGCCTTCCTGGCCGCAAGAATCGGAGCTACATTGGCCGAACGAGCTCGGTGAAGGTTGGGAATTGCGCATCTAGTGTTGGTAGCGATAACTGGATAATGTATTGGCCAGATCCTACCACCTAGTGAGCTTTCCTTTACACGTGCGGATCGCAAAGGTTAACCGGATTTACTACTTCGCCGGGTATACTCTAGAGGCTCTCAGCTCTCAAGATCCCGCTACAGGAGGCAGCAAGTACGACGCAAAGGATAAAAAAGGCAAGGTAACACACCCGCAAGGCAACCCTACGGCCAGATCCCAGATCCAGGCCCTGGATCCACCAAGCTCGAATATTCGCTTAGGATCCAGAAACAACTACGGACGCAGCGTGAAGATCTTACCTCTACTGCTCCACCCCATCCCCACGCCTTGCCAAGACACTCAAGCTTCACCACACTTGAACTCTTCGGAAGTTACTGAGCGAGCAAGATCCCGCCCTACCGACGGGTACACAAGGTGAGGAAAGTTTAGCAGAACCCGGATCATCGGGGGACCCCCTCCGTTAGTCGGTGTCTGGGCGCAGTTGGTAAGTTGGATCTGGCAATCTCGCAGATTTTGCTGATCCCGCTACACCACAATGGTGCGCGTGCCCGGATCTTTTGGTGACTCGGGATTTCACCGTGAGTTCCAAGAAGATGCTCAAGTGAAGATTGAGCCAGGGGAAGAGGCGTCGTCGGAGGTCGGATCGACGAGGACGCTGCTGAATGAAACAAGATCTGCGGATCGATGGAGTTTTGGGAGGAACTCTGTCGACGGAAGAGAGGTGGATCCGGATCTAGAAGAGAAACCTCTCTATCCTCCCCAGGTCCCCTCGGGGACCCCTGCGGATCTTGACGCAAGTCAAGATCCGCTAACAAAACAAGGGAAAGTGAATGCGAAACGGTATGCATTTGCAGATTCATTGGTTAAGCCAACACCGTACCTAAACCCAACACCGCTAGTCGAAGAAACGAGAAAGAAGACGAACACGAGTAAGACTACGCGGAAGAAGATGCAAGCTCCAGAGTCGGAAAAAGACCAAGCTGGATCCAGGTCAAGCTGGTCCGACAAGGATCTCGAGTTTGTGTATCGCCACCAAGCTTTACGCGACTTCCCTGCATCAAGATCCTGTCATGCAGATCCTGAATCCACGACAGATCGAAGATCCAAGGGAACCGGTGAGAGCACCAACGAAAACGGCGAACAAGTTGGTGGCAGTCAAAGATCTATTACGTTTGCTTACGGAGTCAGGCATCGTAGCTGGTGTGTTCGACGCAGAGGATATCTTCGAGCTAGACCTGGATCTCATAGTATCCGCGACGCGGGACCTCTTTGCCAGAGTTAAGTCCATCACCGGAGAAAGGTCGCGTACTATGGATCCAGTGTCGTCACCGAGGATCAGCCAAGCTGCGTCCTCAAACTACGAATCCGCCGCTGAGGATGAGTCCGACACGTCGTCCGAACCACGACGCATGACTTTAGGACCCTCCGGGGCATCCATGCTGGAAGCGCGGGCGAGGATCCGAGGACAGGAAGTCCCTGTGAACGTGAAAGCTCGGGATCCAGTACGCCCTACGCGTGATCTGACACAATCCATCCAGGATCGAGCCAGATCCGGCAAGAAGCTAGTGGGATTATCGTCAGATCAGGCTCGAGGTAATCGCCTCACGGATCCGGTCTCGCCAGTGGACCAGACGGCCACAGGCTCTTCCGACACTTCCTCGGGCACCCTACAGCGGCACTTTGAAGCTGCGATGAGTCGTTTCCTGGCCGAACAGGGTATGAGAGCGCCCGTGCGACAAGTGCAAGTGCTCCACGAACATGGAGCACGAGACGTGGAGATGAGTCAGTGGAGGGAGACAACTCCCATGATGAGTTCGACCCGGATGATCTGGATGGTCCATCCACTTCGTCAGCCGGGGCAGGTGGATCGTCCATGATCCAGAGGGTGCGGATCTCAGCCATATCGGACCTGAAGGAGCTCACGGGCAAGGATCAAGACGAAGACCAAGCGCGAACATGGATCAGCAAGGTCAAGTCGGCCCTCATGAGAGATCAAGCGTCGGATGCTGAGAAGTGTTTGACCTTTGCGGATCTGCTAGCGGGGCCAGCCAGGAACTGGTATCGGCAGCTGGGCAGATCCACCAGAAACAAGTGGCCAGATTTGCTGCGCAGATTCCAGACCCAGTACTGTGGATTGGGAGTGTCGGTGGCGCGACAATGCTACCATGCTCGCCGCAGATCGGAGGAATCCCCACTGGAATACCTACATCGACTAAATGTGGCCGGTCTACGGGCCAAGTTGAAGATCAAGGATGGGGGATCCAAGGTACTACGGGAACATGTGGATCATTTCATCGAGACGTTGGGAGATGTGGACCTGGCCGACAGACTGACCCTGTTACGTCTTCCAGACGCAGAGGAGCTCGAAGAAGTGCTGCGGCCTGTGGATCGCGCGAAACACCGCCGGAAGAAGGCGGCGGTCGGATCCGACAAGGATCGACAAAAAGTTCCGACACCCACGGTCCCAGCTCGACGCGTCCACCAAGTCACGGCGCCCGACTCTGGAACTGAATCGGGATCCGATGGTTCGGACTCCGACCCAGAGGACTACTGCCGAGTCTGTCTCACTGCGCCCAACGATCGTACGGCGAAGACTGGAGACAACTCTCGATCGGGGGATACCGTACCCGGCGACCGTGGGATGTACAGATCCCAAGACCTCATGGACGGGACAGCGCAAATCAGGTGTTCGCAGTGCGGATCCCGGAAGCACACTGAGTCTGGATGCTGGAAACATCTGGTCTGTGAGAAGTGTGGCAAGAAAGGTCATCCCGGAGATCATTGCTTCTACGTGTGTCGCGGGTGTGGCGAGATTCACGACGTCGGCAAGTGTCCGATGGAAGAATTCTACAACCAGATCCGCCAATGGTTTGATCCAGCCAAGCACAGAGGGATGTTGCCAGAAGTGGCCGAGAAGATGTTAAACTAGGACGCTCGCCGGGTTTGAATCCGGTACGAGCCGAGCGTTCTAGGTACTGCATTTATGCATTTGTGAACAAGACATCGCTAGATCCAGGTAGCAGGACCCTAGATCCAGTCGATAATACACGTGATCTACATGAAGTGTCAGTTGCCAAGGTTTCTAGTTTGTGCCAAGTGGATGAATTCGCCAGATCCGAAATCTCTTCAACCCTGGATCTACAGAGGGGAGAGGCGCGCGGTTACTGGGAGAAACGACAACATCGTCGATGGTTTGAGCCTACCAAGGGTGAGGTCATCGCGGATCCACCTAAGGTCTGTCTGGTCACTGGATCCTATGGATCTGAGGATGTTGGATCCATGGATCTGCTAACAGGGGAGTCCCGTGGATACTGGAAGTACCATGTCCCAGGAAAATGGTTCCGACAAGCCAAGGTAGGAGGCAAGGTCAACAATGAAAAACGATTCTACTCCTAGATAGTGGTGCCGAGGTGTCTATACTAGATACCGCCTTTGCTCGTAAGGTTGGGTGCCAAGTGGATGGGAGTCGGATCCAAGAATGTGTTGGGATTGGTGAAGGCGTATACCGTACGAACGGGAGAACGCGAATCAAGATCACGCTGGCAGGTTGTTTGGTGTATTGGTTTGACATTTGGGTCGGGGATCTCGCTGGTCAAGACGCCATCCTTGGGGTGGATTTCATGGTCCAGCCGGAGTGAGGTTGGATCTGGCGGATGGGACACTTTGTTTCCCTGACGAGATGCGGATCCAGCTCAGCAGACGGCGGCCGTTGTATGGAGCGAAGATGAGGATTATAAGGGCGGATAAAACCACCTGGATCGAGCCCGGGGAAACTTGGGAGCTGCCAGACCGGTTAAAGTGGGTGGAACATGAGAAACTGTGGGTCACTCGGGGCGAGAAATGGGTACCTACCGTAATCCAAGGACCAGGTCGATCGCAATACCTCCAGGTCACGAACGTCAGCGACAAGAGACTATTACTGGGCCATTATGAGGAGATCGGGCGATGGCTGGCGAAGGACGGTATCCCTAGGCGACCTGGATATGTGTCAGTGGGAACCCGTCGTTACAGAGAATGTCAGAATCTGGCGTACGAGGCGACTACCGAAATCGAATCTCTCGGAGAGGTGGAGCTCCCGGTGGGATCAACTGGCCCCTTGGTGGATCGGCCTTCATATCCAACTCCGCGAAAGATCCTGCAGAGAGATCGTCGGATTGAGGTCCAAGCGATGGAGGTTGGATCCAAGACCGGGGATGATCCCCAGAGTCGTCCCCTAGATAACGCAGGGTCGGTGGATGAAGGGTCGCAGAAGGCTGAAGCCGGACCGCCAGATCCCGCTGACCCCAGAGTGATCCAGGCTTTTTATTGGATAAAGTGCCTGGATCCTTGCCGATAGTGGCCGCACTAGCTAAACAGGAGCCATCGTGGGTAAACCCACCAGAGGATCAAGTCGATTCAAAAGGTGACTTCCCCAGTACCAGGATACCCGACCCCACGAAGACAGAAGGGATGATGGTTGAAGGAGAGTCGCGGTGCTTGGATCCAAGGGTGGATCCGACAAAGACTGAAGATGAACAAGTCTGCCACCGTGAAGGCGGGGATCTACACGCCGAGGATCTCGGGGATGGGCTGGCGGTAATCCCGGAGGTGCCACTGACCACAGAGGAGGTCACGATTGACGATATCCAAGTGGATCCAGGGGCAAACGAGCCCGCGGAAGTGGATCGGTTACGTCAGAAAATCTGGGAAAGCCGACATCTGCTGATTGGTAAGGGTAATGCGTTACCGCCCGCCGCCCGCGGAGTCAAATGCGACATCGATGTCGGCGACGCGAAACCGATCGCTCAAAGGGTGCGGAAAGTGGCACCTCAGTTCCGAGAAAAACTATCGGATCTGATTAAGGGCCTGCTGCAAGCCAAGATCATCAGCTTCTCAACGTCCCCGTGGACATCTCCGGTGGTAATCATCATCAAGAAGAACGGGGTGGATATACGTCTGTGCATTGATTGCCGGCTGGTTAACAGCCTGACTCGATTGATGGTGTATCCGATGCCTCTAATCAATGAGCTGTTGGAAGATTTGGATAAAGTACTCTGGTACTGTTCTCTAGACATGGCCAGTGGTTTCTGGGTGGTTACTATGACGGATCGAGCTCGCGCAATATCCGCATTCATCACACCGTTTGGCCTGTTCGAGTGGACCCGGATGCCGTTTGGATTGAAGAACGCACCCCAGATCTACCAACGCCTGATCGATAACGCCCTCTATGGGTTCACCCGAATACCGGAGCCCGAAACGGGTGGATCCGGGGAAGGCAACGCAGAAATGGATCCATTCGAAGCGGGGGAGCCAGGGGATCCTGGGACCCCGTCTGTGTTAGGACGCAGATCTTACATCGACGACATTCTGATCCCGGCGGAATCGTGGGATCAGTTGTGCGAAAGAGTGACATCCCTACTGGTGGCGTGTACTAAGTGGAATCTCTCTATCAGTGTGGTAAAGAGCTATTGGGGGATGCGCAAGGTGGATTACTTAGGCCATCGAGTTTCCAAGGAGGGATTGGAGGCGAATCCTAAGGACCTGTCTTCATTAGCCGATTTGTCTTTTCCGCAGTCGTTACGAGCGATGCAATCCTTCTTGGGCAGTTTGAACTACTACAGTCGGTTCATCGAGGATTACGCCCTGTTTGCCGCGGTATTGTATGAATTAAGAGAGGTAGATTTTGCTGCGATGACCACTCCAGCTGCCCGGATCAAAATCCAACAAGCCCTGGCCCTGGAGATGTCGGAGCCACGAAGGGATCCAAGTAGTACGACGCCAGAAGAGGACCTAAAATAGGAGCTGGATCTACCCCGGGACCAAAGGAAAGAGGATCCAATCTGGATAGAGACGACGGATCAGAACTCGGAAAGGGTGGAACCTCGGTGGATCCGAGCTCAACACGCATTCGTGGAGCTGAGGAACAGGATCGCGACCACACCCATCCTCCGTCATTTCGATCCGGAACGTCAACCTACGGTGATAGTTTATGCCAGTGACTGGGCAGTCTCAGCAGCTCTGGTACAAGAACATGAGGGGATCTGTCATCCAGCCACCTTCGTCAGCCGGACACTGAAGCCGAATGAACTGAACTACGGAGCGGTGGAGAAAGAGATACTCGCGCTCCTGCGCGTGTTGGATCTAAATTATAACCTGCTAGTGGGAAGATCCATCCGGATCCTGACTCGACACTCTACGCTAGCCTGGCTGTTCAAGTCGGCCGGGTTACAAGGACGTTTGGGACAGTGGGCAGCTTTACTCTCGCCTTGGACGCTGGAGATTGTGAAATGTTCGAAAGGGGAAGACGAGATCCTGGGAGTCTTGGCCGCGAGCATCACTCCTCGAGCTAAGATGGATGAGGCGCTGACTAAGATCGCTCCTAAGAAAGAGCCCAAACGCCGGATCCAGATCCCGATCCCGACGGTACAGGTGGATGAGGATCTGTACGTCCTGAGTTTCGATGGATCCGCTCGTGTACGACGCGGAGGAGGAGCGTACAGTGCAATACTGTGGAGACTGCCCGGATGGGAAGTTGTACGGGCCAGATCCACTTACGCGGAAGGCCTCACCGTAAATGAAGCAGAGTATAACGGGCTCCTTCTGGGTTTGGATTTACTAAAGGGACAAGATCCAAAACGGCTGGTGATTTGTGGGGATTCAAATTTGGTAATCAGACAGGTGCGAGGTGAGATTGACTGCAAGGCCCCGGCCCTAACACTGTTACGGCAGAAAGTGATGATCCACCTGCGTGGTTGGATGAATCACGAGCTGGTGCATGTCAAGCGGGATTGGAATGCTAGTGCAGATAGCTTGGCCAGTGCCGCTTTACGGAATCAATGTGGTGTCGAAGTGGAGAGAGAGGCCGAGCATCAGGATCTCGTGACGTTGAACCGACTAGATGAGGTGGTGGTGGTTGGATCCGGGAAAAGAACAGTCCAGGTAATGACTGTCACTAGTTCCAGAGGAAGGATTGGATCCAGCCCTCAGATCCTCGATGAAACATTCGTGAAGAGAGTCCGCATTGAGCGGATCCTCAAAGCACAGAGCGAGGAAGCGTGGATCCTGGAACTAAAGAAGTATCTGATGGGGGATGTACGAGACTTAAGCCGGGAGGATGCCAAATCCTACAGCGTTATTGCTACGGATTACGCAGTGGATCTGAATGACTTGCTCTTCTATTGCCCCCCTACGAAGAGAGTCCACGAGGATCGGGATGGATTGATGAGGTTGGTGATGCCAGAAACCTTGCAACAGGATGTCCTACACCACTACCACGCTAGCTTGGAAGGCGGACATCAGGGTATTGGTCGGACCTACCAACGGATCCGGGAATGTTTCCACTGGAGAGGACTATTCAAGAGCGTACAACGATATGTCGGTGAATGCGTGGATTGTGAGACAGGCAAGGGCAGGCCCACAATTGAAGGGGAGTCACCTGGGAATATCCAAGCGACTTACCCTTTCCAAATCATAGCCATGGACCATATCCCCTCGTTGCCCAAGTCGTTCAAAGGAAACACAGAATTGTTAATTTGGGTGGACCTGTTTACCGGATATGTGATTGCCAAAGCTAGTGCGTCTAGAACCGCACAACCCATTGCCGAATCGTACGAGGAGTGCGTTTTCCGCAGATTTGGGGCTAGTGAGATGATTAGACCTGATCGGGAGCCAGGCTTTATGTCTGATTTCTTTCGAGCGTTCAACCGGATCCTGGGGCAGCGACAGCGAGCAACCATGGCATATCGTCCCCAAGCTAACGGGTCGGCCGAGCGCATGGTACAGACGATCACGAGAGCACTCAAGATGTATGTCCAGGATTTGGATTAGAGGGATTGGGATGAGTACGCAGAACGGCTCCCCTTCGCGATAAGCACCGCCCAAGACCGGATCCGGGGTGATACCCCATTTTACTTGGTACATGGGTGGGATCCTAAATCCACCCTAGAAGCGGCCATTCCAGTATGTAGCACCAAGAAGAGAAACCGAGATCCAAGGCGATGGCGATACCAAGTCCAGAAATACTACCGGCAAGCCAGATCCCAGGTGAACGAACGGCTGCGGAGTGCGATACAGGATCGAGAGGATCGACACAATGAAGATGCTCGTCCGCATCAAATCCAAGTTGGATCGCAGGTGTGGCTTTACTTGGATCGAGTGAAAGAAGGGTACGCCCGCAAATTGGCCCATCTGTGGCACGAACAGTTCCGGGTGAGCGAGAAGATTGGAGAACACGCGGTAAAGCTGGAAACGGCAGGTACCGAATATCGCCTGTTCCCTGTAGTACACGTATCCAAGCTGAAGTTGGTCAAAGAATATCCGGATCGGCCGCAGATCCGTCTTTCGGTGGATGGATCCGATCGCGTCGACTTCGACGAAGTCCTTCTACCGGAGGATAGTTGGAATGTGGACCTCGAGGCCGACGAGTTCGAAGTCGAGAAGATCACCGACATGAGGTCAGGGAAGCGAGCTATATACGGACGCATTTACCGTGAATTTCTAGTGTACTGGCGTGGATATGACGAACCCAGTTGGGTAGACGAGGCAGATCGGAACTGCGGAGCATTACTCTATGATTTCTTGCGGGATCGTACGAATCGTAACAGATTCGGCGTGATGCAGTCTCATGAAGAAGAGTAGGAAGGGGATCCATTGATGTGAGTCGGTCATATCGATGGGGGGATGAAGAAGGACCCACAGGAAGGATGTGGGTCAGGAGGAGGAGGATCGCTGATATGAGTTGGTCACATCGGAAAGAAAGAGAAGACGAATCCACAGGGTGGATTAGGAGGAAGGAGTGAATGTTTATGCATAAGAGTGACGTTTTACGTGTGAGGAGTCCTGCTTGATTTCAAGCACGAGCTTTCAAGGGCCCGAACTATACTGACCCGATTGAACCTGGATCACTGGCGCTAGATCCGGATGAAATCTAGGCGCGGATCCAACTGGATCCGGGATCTCGCCCAGATCCAGGTGTACACGGAAAGTGTGGATCCAGCCCAGATCCAGGTGTACGCTGAAAGGGTGGATCTCGCCCAGATCCAGGTGTACGCTGAAAGGGTGGATCTATCCCAGATCCAGGTGTACACTGAAAGGGTGGATCCAGCCCAGATCCAGGTGTACGCTGAAAGGGTGGACTAGATTTCTTAACCGACGAAGGAATGTTATAAGCATATTCAAGTGAGAGAGTGTGGATGTTGGTAGTGCACGTCGTGGACGCTGTTGTGCAGCGCCGACAACGTACAGGAGGCGATTGTGGTGAAGTGCTTTCTCAGAAATAAGAGAATGGGCCTGACGCGGGGTCACTATCCCGAAGCAGTGACAATTTCAAGTGATTAGAGAGGATTTGGGTTGTTCGGCACGGGTGCAAGTTGCCTGTGGTGGATTAGCCATGACGAGCGGCACCCCGTATGTAATGACGATGGATCTGGTATGAGCGATGTACGGGAAGGCAAGATCCACCAAGACCTATCTCGGATCCACCCTTACCTGGATTCACTTAGGTGGATATGGGATATACTATGCACCAGTGGATCGAGTGTGGATCCTATGAAGGAATGGTGGTAGGTGCCATCCAAAGGTGGATCTAGTAGCCACGGCTAACGAGAAGTCAAGATCCACCGCGAGGTACCCCGGATCCCATACTTCCGGGTTCGGATCCAAGGGGGGGGGGATCCCGCATAGAGGGACCTGGATCCAGGGTATAGGGATGATGGATGCAGTGGATCTCGAACTTTCGTGGGACAATGGAGATCACAGACGGTTGCGAGATGATGTCGAACGATTGGAGAGCTCGGATCCACGGCGAGTGTACAATTACAGTGAAGTGGATCCAAACGACCTGGATCCGGATGAGTATACCCATAATGGAGTGACCATGAGGATTACGTCATGAATCCGGTAGATCTGAAGATAACACAGCTGGGATGATGGGTCAAGGGAAGAAGGGACATGCAGCCGAGCCTGGTAAGGGATTTAGCAGATGAAAGACATAGAAGGTAGAAATCCAGGCAGGTATAGGCTTAAATATCAATACAGAACTCAATTTGCACAGTATCACGCAAGTGCCTTCCTGCCCTCTAGAACCGGAACTACATTTGGCCGTACGAGCTCGGAGAAGGTTAGGAATTGCGAATCTAGTGTTGGTAGTGATAACTGGATAATACATTGGCCAGATCCTACAACCTAGTGAGCTTTTCCTTTACTTGTGCAGATCCGACAGGTCAACCGAATTTACTACTTGGTCGGTTACACCCTAGAGGCTCTCAACTTTCAAGATCCCGTCACAGGAGGCGGCAAGTACGACACAAAGGAACTACAAAGGCAAGGGAACACACCCGTAAGGCAACCCTACGGCCGGATCCACGATCTAGGCCCCAGATCCATAAGCTCGAATATTCGCTTAGGATTCGGAACCATCCACGGACGCAGAGTGAAGATTTTCCACTGCTGCTCCACCCCATCCCCACGTCTCGCCAAGACACTCAAGCTTCACCACTTGAACGCTTCGGAAGTTACCGAGAGAGCAAGATCCCGCCCTACCGACGGGTACACAAGGTGAGGAAAGTTCAGCAGAACACGGATCATCGGGGGACCCCCTCCGTTAGTCGGTGTCTGGGCGCAGTTGGTAAGTTGGATCCAGCAACCTCGCAGATTTTGCTGATCCCGCTACACCACACAACCCCCATGATGAGTTCGACCCAGATGATCTGGATGTCCCATCTCCCTCGCCAGCGGCGGTGGCAACAGCTGCAGCCGGGACGGATGGATCGTTTATGATTCCGAGAGTACGGATCTCATCCATATCGGATCTAAAGGAGTTCACGGGCAAGGATCAAGATGATGATCGAGCGCGAACATGGATCAGCAAGGTCACGTCAGCCCTCATGAGGGTTCAGGCGTCGAATGCTGAAAAATGTCTGACATTTGCAGACCTGCTAGCGGGGCCAGCCAGAAACTGGTATCGACAGCTGGGCAGATCCACCAGGAACAAGTGGCTGGATTTGCTGCGCAGTTTCCAAACGCAGTACTGTGGATTGGGGGTGTCGGTTGCACGACAATACTATCACATTCGCCGCCGATCGGACGAATCTCCCCTGGAGTATCTTCATCGGCTGAATGTGGCCAGTCTATGGGCCAAGCAGAAGAGGGATCCAAGGTACTACAGGAACACGTGGATCATTTCATCGAAACTTTGGGAGTTGTAGATCTGACCGGCAGGCTGACCCTGTTACGACTTTCAGACGCCGATGCATTTGAAGAAGTGCTGCGTGCTGTGGATCGCGCGAAACATCGCCAGAAGAAGGCGGCTGGCGGATCAGGCAAGTATCGCCAAAAGACTCCGACACCCATGACCCCAGCTTGAAGCGTTCACCAAGTCATGACGCCCGACGCAGGAACCGAATCTGGATCTGATGGTTCGGTGTCCGCTCTAGAGAGTTACTGCAGAGTCTGCCTCACCGCTCTCAACGATCGTACGGCGAAGACTGGAGATAACACCCGCACTGGCGATTCCTTACCCGGGGACCGTGAGATATACAGATCCCGAAATCTCATGGACGAGACAGGACACATCAGATGCTCGCAGTGTGTATCCCGGAAGCACACAGAGGCTGGATGCTGGAAACATCTGGTTTGCGAGAAGTGTGACAAGAAAGGTCATCCATGGGATCACTGTTTCTACGTGTGTTGGGGTTGCGGCGGGATCCACGATGCTGGCAAGTGTCCGATGGAGGAGTTCTACAACCAGATCCGACCTAGAACGCTCGGCTCGTACCGGATTCAAACCCGGTGAGCGTCCTAGTTTAACATATTTTCTGCCACCTAGGGCAACATCACTCTGTGCTTGGTTGGATCGAACCATTGGTGCATTTGTGAACAAGACGTCGCTAGATCCAGGTAACAGGCTCCTAGGTCCAGTCGATAATACACGTGATCTACATGAAGTCTCAGTTGCCAACGTATCTAGCTTGCGCCAAGTGGACGAATTTGCCAGATCCGAAGTCTCTTCAACCCTGGATCTACAAAGGGGAGAAGCGCGCGGTTATTGGGAGAAACGACGACATGACCAATGGTTTGAGCCTACCAAGGGTGAGGTCATCGCGGATCCACCTAAGGTCTGTCTGGTCACTGGATCCTATGGATCTGAGGATGTTGGATCCATGGATCTGCTAACAGGGGAGTCCCGTGGATACTGGAAGTACCATGTCCCAGGAAAATGGTTCCGACAAGCCAAGGTAGGAGGCAAGGTCAACAATGAAAAACGATTCTACTCCTAGATAGTGGTGCCGAGGTGTCTATACTAGATACCGCCTTTACTCGTACGGCTGGGTGCCAAGTGGATGGGAGTCGGATCCAAGAATGTGTTGGGATTGGTGAAGGCGTGTACAGTACGAATGGAAGAACGCGGATCAAGATCACGTGGGCAGGTTGTTTGGTGTATTGGTTTGATATTTGGGTCGGGGACCTCGCTGGTCAAGACGCCACTCTTGGAATGAATTTCATGGTACCAGCCGGGGTAATGTTGGATCTGGCAGATGGGACACTGTGCTTCTTAGATGAAATGCGAATCCAGCTCAGTGGGCGACGACCGCTGTGTACGGGGCGAAGATGAGGATCATAAGGGCAGACAAACAACCTGGATCGAGCCCCGGGAAATCTTAGAATTGCCAGATCGGTTGAAATGGGTGGAATATAAGAATTGTGGGTCATTCGGGGCGATAAGTGGGTGCCTACAGTGATCCAAGGTCCGGGTCGATCGCAGTACCTTCGGGTTACGAATGTCAGCGACAAGAGACTATTACTAGACCACTATGAGAAAATTGGGCGATGGCTGGCGAAGGACAGTATCCCTAGGCGACCTGGGTATGTGTCAGTTGGATCTCGTCGCTATAGAAAACGGTAGAATCGGGTGTATGAAGCCACTACCGAGACTGAATCTCTCGGGTTCCAAAAGACAAAGTCGATCCAGAAGACACTTCCCCCGGTACCAGAATACCCGATTCCATGAAAACAGAAGGATTGACCGAAGAGGGGAAATCGCGGTGCCTGGATCCAGTGGTAGATCCGACAATAAATGAGGATGAACATGTATATTATCATGAAGGCGGGGATCTGCACGCCGAAGAACTTGGGCAAGGTATGGCGGTAATCCCGGAGGTGCCACTGGCCAAAGAGGAAGTCACGATTGATGATTACCATGTGAACCCGGGAGCGAACGAACCCGCGGAAGTGGACTGACTACGTCAGAAGATCTGGGAGAGTCGACATCTGCTAATTGGCAAGGGTAACGCGCTGCCACCGGCCGCACGTGGAGTAAAAAATGATATCGATGTCGGCGACGCGAAGCCGATTGCTCAAAGGGTGCGGAAGGTGGCACCCCAGTTCCGATAAAAGCTGTCAGACCTGATTAAGGGTTTGTTGCAAGTCAAAATCATCGGTTTCTCAACCTCACTGTGGGCGTCTCCTGTGGTGATCATTATTAAGAAGGGCGGGGTGGATATACGTCTGTGTATTCATTATCGGATGGTTAATAATCTGACCAGACTGATGGTGTACCCGATGCCTCTAATTAATGCGCTATTGGAAGATTTGGGTAAAGTACTCTGGTACTGCTCCTTTGACATGGCAAGTGGATTTTGGGTGGTGACTATGACGGATAGAGCTCGCGCAATCTCCGCATTCGTCACACCATTTGGACTGTTCAAATGGAACCGGATGCCGTTTGGGTTGAAAACCGCACCCAATCTCCGCATTCGTCACACCATTGGGACTGTTCAAATGAAACCGGATGCCGTTTGGGCTGAAAACCGCACCCCAGATCTATCAACGTCTGATCGATAATACCCTCTACGGATTTACGGAACCAGAAAGAGGTGGATCCGGGGAAGATGATGCGGAAGTAGATCCATTCGAAGCAGGCGAGCCAGGCGATCTGGGGACACCATTCGTGTTAGGACGCAGATCCTATATCGACGACATTCTGATTCCGGCGGAACCATGGAATTAGCTGTGCGAGAGAGTGACATCCCTACATGAGGCGTGTACTAAGTGGAACTCACTATCAGCGTGGTGAAGAGTTATTGGAGAATGCACAAGGTGGATTATTTAGGTCATCAAGTCTCCAAGGAGGGATTAGAGGCGAATCCTAAATATCTGTCTTCGTTGGCAGATTTGTCTTTTCCGCAGTCGCTACGGGCGATGCAATCCTTCTTGGGCAGTTTGAATTACTACAGTCTGTTCATTGAGAATTACGCACTTTTCGCTGCGGTCCTCTATGAATTAAGGGAGGTGGACTTTGCGGTGAAGGCTACTTCGGCTGTCCGGACCAAGATCCAACAAGCTCTGGCCCTGGAAATCCCAGAACCACATGGGGATCCACATGGCACGACGTCGGGAGGCGACCTGAAGGAAGAACTGGAATCACCCCGCGACCAACTGGGAGAGGATCCGATCTGGACGGAGTTGACGGAAAGGCAAAGTGGATCCCCGGTGGATCCGGGCTCATCATGCGTGTAACTAAGGGACAGGATCGCGACGACACCCATCCTCCGCCATTTCGATCTGGAACGTCAGCCTACGGTGATAGTCTATGCTAGCGATTGGGCGGTCTCGGCAGTTTTGGTACAAGAGCATGATGGGATCTGTCATCCGGTTACCTTCGTCAGCCGAAAGCTAAAGCCTAACGAGTTGAATTACGGAGCAGTGAGGAAGGAGATACTGGCACTTCTACGGGTGTTGAATCTCAATTATAACCTGCTGGTGGGGAGATCCATCCGGATCCTGACGCGACATTCCACGCTGGCCTGATTGTTTAAGTCGGCCGGGTTGCGAGGACGGTTGAGACAATGGGTAGCCCTGCTCTCATCATGGACACTGGAGATCGTAAAATGTTCGAAAGGAGAAGACGAGATCCTGGGCGTTTTGGCCGCGAGCATCACGACCAGAGCCAATATGTGACTAGGATCGCTCCTAAGAAAGAGTCCAAACGCCAGACTTAGATCCCGATCCCGACGGTGCCAGTGGATGAAGATCTATACGTTCCGAGTTTCGATGGATCTGCCCGCGTACGTCGCGGAGGAGGTGCTTACAGTGCAATCCTATGGAGACTGCCCGAATGGGAAGTGGTTATGGCCAGATCCACTTACGCGGAAGGCCTCACCGTAATGAAGCGGAGTACAACGGACTCCTGTTGGGGTTGGATCTACTAAAGGATAAAGACCCAAAACGGCCGGTGATATGTGGAGACTCAAATTTGGTAATTAGACAGGTGCGAGGTGAAATCGACTGCAAAGCCCCTACATTAACGTTGTTACGTCAGAAGGTGTTGACTTACCTGCGTGGGTGGATGAATCACGAGCTGGTACATGTCAAGCGAGATTGGAATGCTAGTGCGGACAGCTTGGCAAGTGCCGCTCTACGGAATCAATGTGGGGTCGAGGTGGAGAAAGAGGCCGAACACCAGGATCTCGTCACATTGAACCGACTAGATGAAGTGGTCGTGGTTGGATCCGTGAAGCGAAGGGTCCAAGTTATGGATGTCACTAGATCCCAAAGAAGTATTAGATATCCCCCCCCCCCCCCAGATCCTCGATGAAGCGTATGTAAAGAGAGTCTGTGTTGAGCGGAGTCTCAAAGCCCAAAACGAAGAAACATGGATCTTGGGACTAAAGAAGTATCGGATGGGAGATGTACGAGACCTGAGTCGGGAAGACGCCAAATCCTACAATATTATTGCTACGGATTATGCAGTGGATCTGAATGACTTGCTCTTCTGGATCCTCGGACAGAGACAGCGGGCAACTATGGTATATCGTGCTCAAGCCAATGTGGTGTAGTGATTTTTCCGTAGTTGCGGATTATCACCCGTCGACAAAGACGTGACACCGCCCAAGATGTTCAAGCGACGAACCCTCGGTCATGTGATGTACAGTGACGCCAAGGTGCAAGGGACTCGACGGCGTCACTACCGAACTCTCAGCGGATATTGGATACGGTCCATATGTCACTGAATCCAGGCTGTCCTTATTATTAATAACGGGCTGGCCGGATTCGCATTCAGCGGCCAAGAGCTGACCATCTACGGTACGAACCCTCGGTGGCGGTTGGGATGAGTTCGCGGAAGCCTCAGCGACCCTTGGAAGACACGTACACCGTCTGGGACAAGGCGCGAGCCGTTAAAGATGCTCATGCGACGGTGCAGACGACGCTTGGCGTGCAAGGAGATCCATAACGGATCATTGTTCACTTGATATTTGTATACTTGATTAGGACTTCTTATTAGGAATAGACCCGAAATGGTAAGCATAAATACAGACCAAATTCCCGCTCAAGCACACAGAGCGACGTCTGGCTTCAAGGCAAGCGTCTGGTCAAGCTTGTTTGAGTGTGTTATGCCTATCGGTGAACTCGAAGCTCTGTAGCGAGGGTTCATCCGGCAAGGCCAAGAGACTTTGTGTATTGGCCGATTACTATCAGGAGGTTTTACGTGACGGCTTATTGTTGCCTATTTGCACGACTGGGAGTGCTTTAATTGCCTCCCTTTTATTTCTTCCAGCCGAGCATTGAACACTCGGTGATCTCGTAAAAGGCTTACCCGTGCCTGGTACCCTTCCGCTGTTGGGACCACGAGGATTCAAAACATCTGCTAGCTTTGATCGTGCTAGTAGCGTGTTCTTATTTTTACTGGTTGGCCTATATAAGTAGTTTACAAGGTCCAGTTTGTCCCGGTGCAAGGGCAGAACTGGGGTCTTCAGGTCCGCCCGAACGATCGTTTACTATCCTAGTAGACGTATTGTTGTGGGAACATCCTAACTACATTTGTAGCTAGAGTTCACGTGGGATTTCCAACACCACAACTGGTGCCGCGACCCGGGAACAGATTGTGACCATTGTGAACTGTTTGTATGGCCTTCCAGTTTACGAGCTACCAAGAGAAGAAGAACAAGAAAAAGACAAGAAACATGGCGAAAGGACAACCGACGGTACCAGTTACGCCTGCCAAGTCTGGCGGGGCTCGCAACGAGAGTTCAAGCCCGGCTGCGCGCTTTGCAGCCGCCACCGAGCTTTCAGTGAGCTTCGACGACGAAGCGGACATCGGTCCAGACGCCCACGATTATGAAGATTACGAAGACAAGACGCCGGCTCCAGAGCCAGGCGCAGCGACGCCGGAGACGGCCACGCTATCATCGGGGCTGGGCGGGACGACCAGGTCTCTTTCGAGGAACCTCGCCGACGAGCACAATGATGTTGCGGGACCGGAACCCGCCTACGAAGATTATGACGATGGGACCGAGGGTTCTAAACCTTCGGTGGCGAGTGCAAAGCATTCAGCACTGCTGAAAGCACCTCGCCCACCTATCAACGGTGATACACCAGCCGCCAAGCGCGTTTTCGACCGCGTACAAGCGCTGATGCAGAATGATGAGTGGATGCAGCTGTTCAAGCCCATCCCCAAGAGTACGGCCGACTGGCCTGCGCTTGCGCAGGAACTCCAATATTCAGTCAACTCGGTGTCGACTAGCCAAGAAGCCGAGGATTCAGTCTCGCTACTGTTGTCGCTGGGCTTCGAGAATGAGACGTACCCATCGACGATGTCGCTCCAAGATTGGAGTCCCCATGAAGCCGGGGCTGCTCTCCAGAAATGGAAGAAGAAGCTTCGGAAGGCGCTTGGCGCTATTGGCATCAACGCTGGTAAGCAGCCTGTGAGTCGAACGATCGTTCAAGATGAAGATTCGTCCACGATTCCGCTGCCGCAGACACCCCAACGCCACGACCGTACTCCTCCGACCAAGCGTGGAGCTGAGCGTGGTGCCTTTGGCTCTACCGAGGCATCACCGTACTTTCAAGACTCGCACATAGTTACACCACTTTCGGAGAGCCGTATGCAGCGTGTTTACGCTGGTAACGAGGGTTCGTTCGGTCGCCGGGGCGGTGCGCGAGCTCCCAAAGGTGGTGCCGGACGTCGTCAAGTCGACAGCGACAGTTCGTCAAGTGACGATGACATTTTGGTGCGTACATTGGACAATGAAGATCCTCAAGTCGAGTTGATGCGTCAGATGAATGAGTTGGCGACGCTGAACGACGTGGACCCGATACCGAGGATTGAAATGGCATCGCACCGACCGTTGGATCGCATCAAGCCGTTCTCAGGCTCTCGCAATATGAGCGAGAACTGTATGCAGTGGCTCCGTGGGTTCGTCTACGAAATGACTGGAACGCACACAGATGCGGACAAATGGTGCATTTCATTTGAGCTAAGTCTCCGTGACGGAGCCATTAATTGGTTCCGTCAACTTCCGAAGAAGACGAAGCGCAAGTGGAAGCTGTTGAGCGATGCGTTCATCCGCTATTACTGCTCGCAGTTCACGCAGACGGCACTGTCACGTTACTACGCTGCAAAGCGGGAACGCAATGAACATCTGTGCGACTACATAAACAGGCTGAATGGCTACGCTCGGACCGCCCGTCTACACTTTGAGAAGAGTGGTCGCGACGCGAAAGAACACGTACAGCAGTTCCTGGCAACATGCGATGATGACAAGCTTGTGGAGAGCCTTTACCACGCTCGAGTCGCCGACATTCACGAGCTCGAAGAGGTCATCGAAGATGTTCTCAAGGGCAAGGAGAGAATGGTCAAGCGAGACAGTGAGTACCGATACTCCAAGAGTCGTGATACGCGACGCGACGATGGGTACGCCCGCAACAATCGGCGCGATGACCGTCGCCGCGATGACAACCGCAACAAACCAAGAATGACGCTCATTGAAGCCACGGCGGACGACCTACTAGCTGAATTAGAAGGTCGTGAAGCTGCTCAAGGGGGCACCGAGTATTCAAACGAAGATCCGAACGCTTACAACGATGTGCAAGACGAGTACAACGACTTTCAGCCCGATAATACGGATGGTGATTTCTCATTGGATGAAAATGACCGATACCTCGCCGCGGCTGACGAAAATGAGCGCCGTGCAGCTGCGGAAGGCACCTACGCACGTTCAGACAACCGTCAGCCGCGTGGAAACACGCCTGATCACGAGAATGGCTTCAATCAAGATCGCCAAGGTGGTGACCGTGGGTTCAATCAGGACCAACGCGGTCGACGTGACTTCAACCGCGACAACAGGCGCCCACAGTACGGACCATGCGCGGTGTGCGGTGGCATGAGTCACTCCGCCCACTACTGAAACAAGCGATGCAAGTTCTGCAAGCAGCTCCACGATGCTGGACAATGCGAACTTTTCCGCAACTTCCAAGACCTTGCCCAATTCGTGCGCACTAAAGGCACGAAGGAGGAACTCCCGCCAGAGCTCAGGGCCGTCGTTCAAAAAAGTCATTTAAACTAGGCAGCCCGCCAACTACAACTGGGTTGGTCCCTATCGGGCTGCCACAGTTAGCCGAGCCTTCAATGGAAGCAGAGTGAATGGCCTGATAAATACGTAACAAGGGTGAGTGCGACGTAAAATGAAAAGGAGAGGAGTAGAATCCTCGGTGGAGGTGTTGGAGAGAAATTGGAGTGTGCTGATGCTGATGAGGGTGTGGTGTAGCGGGATTAGCAAAATCTGCGAGAATGCTGGAGCCAACTTACCAACTGCGCCCAGACACCGACTAACGGAGGGGGACCCCCGATGATCCGTGTTCTGCTGAACTTTCCTCACCTTGTGTACCCGTCGGTAGGGCGGGATCAGCTCTCTCGGTAACTTCCGAAGCGTTCAAGTGGTGAAGCTTGAGTGTCTTGGCGAGACGTGGGGATGGGGTGGAGCAGCAGTGGAAAATCTTCACTCTGCGTCCGTGGATGGTTCCGAATCCTAAGCGAATATTCGAGCTTATGGATCCGGGGCCTAGATCGTGGATCTGGCCGTAGGGTTGCCTTACGGGTGTGTTCCCTTGCCTTTGTAGTTCCTTTGTGTCGTACTTGCCGCCTCCTGTGACGGGATCTTGAAAGTTGAGAGCCTCTAGGGTGTAACCGACCAAGTAGTAAATTCGGTTGACCTGTCGGATCTGCACAAGTAAAGGAAAAGCTCACTAGGTTGTAGGATCTGGCCAATGTATTATCCAGTTATCACTACCAACACTAGATTCGCAATTCCTAACCTTCTCCGAGCTCGTACGGCCAAATGTAGTTCCGGTTCTAGAGGGCAGGAAGGCACTTGCGTGATACTGTGCAAATAGAAGTCTGTATTGATACTTAAGCCTATGCCTGCCTGGATTTCTACCTTCTATGTCTTTCATCTGCTAAATCCCTTACCAGGCTCGGCTGCATGTCCCTTCTTCCCTTGACCCATCATCCCAGCTGTGTTATCTTCAGATCCACCGGATCCATGGCATAATCATTATGGTCACCCTATTATGGGTACACTCATCCGGATCCAGATTGCTTGGATCCACTTCATTGTAAGTGTACACTCGTCATGGATCTGAGCTCTCCAATTATCTAACATCATCTTGCAACCGTTTGTGATCTCCATTGTCCCACGAAAGTTCGAGATCCACTGCACCCATCATTCCTGGATCCTGGATCCAGGTCACTCTATGCGGGATCCTCCCTCTTCGAATCGGAACTCGGAAGCATGGGATCCGGGTCACCTCGCGGTGGATCTTGACTTCTCATTAGCCGTGGCTGCTAGATCCACCTTCAGATGACACCTGCCACCATTCCTTCATAGGATCCACACTCGATCCACCCGTACACAGCGTATCCCATATCCACCCAAGTGGATCCAGGTAAGGGTGGATCCGAGATAAGTCTTGGTGGATCTTGCCTTCCCGTACATCGCTCATACCAGATCCATCGTCATTCCATACGGGGTGCCGCTCGTCATGGCTAATCCACCACAGGCAACTTGCACCCGTGCCGAACAACCCAAATCCTCTCTAATCACTTGAAATTGTCACTGATTCGGGATAGTGACCCCGCGTCAGGCCCATTTTCTTATTTCTGAGAAAGCACTTCACCACAATCGCCTCCTGTACGTGGTCGGCGCTGCACAACAGCGTCCACGACGTGCACTACCAACATCCACAACCGCTTTCTCCTCTTCGTGACACATGTCTCCCGCCAAACGTACTGGCAAATCGCCGGGCAAGGCCCCATCTGCCACCCCTCCGGTCAGTCCGTCTTCAATGTCGCCCACCGATCTGCGGGTTCTGGCCCATGCTCTTTCTGATCAGGTGCAAACCTTGACGGCGGAGCTCCAGACGGCTCAAGATGCCCAAGGCCAAGCTGCGTCTCTGCACGCCACCCAACTCCAAACCTTGTGAGCCCCGGTCCATGACCAGGCTATGGAGATCCAGGGGTGGGATCACCGTGCGGCCTCTCGGTCGCAGGACCTACGACTCTTGCTGGCTGATCAGGCGGTCGAGATCCGCGACCTGACCGGGCGGTTGGATCACGCCTCCCGTCAACGAGACAGCATGCGGGACGACAACGACCACCTCCTTGGGGAGATGACGCTCGCCGGATCTGAGATCCATCAGCTCCAATCCCGGATCCACGACCTCGAGCGGGATCTGGAGGATTCTCAGACTGCTAGGGCAGCCGCGGACGCGAGCTTGGATCGACTCCGTGACGAGTTGCGCCTGACCCAAGAAGAGGTGGTAACCAACGCCTATGTGGGATCCACCCATGGCGGATCCGCATTAGGGTCGGCGCGTGGAGGGTCCCCCGCGCCAAATCCACCTCCCTCGTCGCCGGATGTAGCTCTGGCTTGACTCTCTGAGGAGTTGAAAGATACCAAGGAGTCGCTCGAGAAAGCGTCTGCTGCGCGAGATTACGCGCTCGAAGAGTTCGTACGTATAACTCAATTGCGCGACGAGGTCCAAGCGAAGCTGGCGGACAGCGAACTCCAGCGGGACAAGGCGACTACCGAGTGGGCGGATGCCAAGCGGACGTAAACGGAGCTGGAATCCAAGCTCCGCCGCACGAGTACGTGGATCCTTTTTTTGGTCCTTGCTAGTAACTCCATATTCACTTGTTGTGTCAATCCAGGTGACAAATTGAAGGATGCCGAGGCAACCGCAGCAAAACTCCGGGATCAACTCGCTGCTGATCATGTTCAGCACCAGCAGCTAGTTCTGGAGCGCGATCGTAGTTATCGGAGCGGGATTTGGCACGCCGACGACTGGCGTTGGTGACAGCTGCTGTCTCGGATCCCCTTCCTCCATTGTCTGGGCCCTCTCCTGCTGCCACCGTTTCTGCTTCTTTACCGTCTGTAAGTGGAGCGGATCCGTCGGTTGCGAAACGACCGCGTAGTGCATCTCCCGCTCCTAGCACTGGATCCCCCCGTCCTCACAAGCATGCCCGAGCTTCCCCAAAGGCCAAGCCCAAAACCAGTTCGGCCTCTAAGACAGCCTCTCAGGCGAGATCCACATCCACGTCCAAGCCTGGGTCCATATCCACGTCCCAACCTTCCGCCTCCCCCTCGAAGTCTGGTGCAGGATCCAAGTCTGGGTCCGTTGCCACATCTAAAGCCGGCTCCGTAGCTACGTCCAAGACGGGTACGGGATCCAAGGCTGGATCCACTGCTGTCACGTCAACATCTGGGTCTGGGCCCAAGACTGGATCCGCTGTTGCACCTCAACCGGGATCCCCATCATCCAAGTCCGGATCGTCTGTCAACGCTGGATCTGCGGCATCCAAGTCGGGATCGGCCTCCAAGGCCGGATTCAAGGCGTCTAAAACTGGATCCGTCGCGGTTTCAAAATCGGGATCAACGCCCAAGACTGGATCCAAGACGTCTAAAACCGGATCCGCCGTTACGCCTAAGACGGGATCTACGTCCAAGACTGGATCCACCACCGCGCCGTCGTCCCAGGCCGTGGTTTCGGCCGGATCTGCGGCGATTGCCCTTTCTACGACGGGGTTAGTCGTGTCCACGGCCCAATCCGGCTCGTCACAGTCGGGATCCACTGCTGGCCCTTCGGTGACGACGCCTGCCGTTCCCCAGCCAGCTTCCACCGGCCCTCCGCCGGCCAGCACTGGATCCGGGAAAGGGAAAGCCAAACGTGTCATTCTCACTGGTTGTGGACTTGGCAGCTCGGAGGATGACGAGGATGAGGGATCAGACTGGTCCGACGGCTCAGGACCTCCTATCCGATCGTCGTCGAAGCGTACGTCGTCCTCCGTCCCGTATCCCTTCACTCGGGGTGATGAGGACGATGACGACGACGACGACGATGAAAGTCCGGAGGATTCGGAGGAGGCTCGAGCCGCCGATGATGCCTTGGAGGAAGACACGCGACGGGCCTTGTCCCAGTCCAGATTCGAAGCCCGCGGAGATCCCTCTCGACACCGCCCCCACAAGTCACTGGTACAGCCAGATCTGGAGCCGGCAATGCGGGATCCGCGATCCAAGTCGACAGTGACGGTGGGTAGGGTAGTGATGGTGGAGGGGGATCGCCTCATGGTGGCGGATCCCCCGGATCTGTCTTGATCCCTGCTCCTCCTAACTCGTCATTGCCAGGGATGCTCCCCGTGGCCCCGTTTGGTCCGGATGCTGCCTTCATTCCTGGTCGGCGTGCTCCTGTGGCCTTCGCCACCAGAGACATTGAGCCTTGGTCCGCCAAGAAACTGAACCGGGTCGCCATTATTTCAATGAAGATCACTGTCCTGTTTCCTGAGCTGCCATTTCGAGCTGAATGGATATTTCCTCGGGAAGCGGATGTCATCCCGACGGCCGGCTATGTGGATTCGCTCATCACCAGACCTCACGTGGAAGGATTGCAAAATGCTGCCCCGTGGGATACGCTGGCTACCACACTGGTGGATCCGGTTAGCTTCCGGGGTGACGTGGGCGGGCGTCTCGGGTTGTTCGTTCGTGCGTTCCGGGATTTCGTTTCCAAGCACCGGGTTGCCATATGGGAAGGCACTCACCGATTCCCTATCTCTCGCAATCAACTGCGGGGTTCGACCTGGTTGTTCAACTTCAACAAGCAGCGTGGTAACCGACGTAGCCATGCCGGTCGAGCTTGGAAGAAAGTTCTCGTGATCCTCGTTTTGGCGATCCAGGACGGTTGGTGTGACGTGGATGTTTTGCTGGATCCATCCTTCTTGCACCTTCCCCGACGTGGGGATAAGGTAGCTTGGTTTCCGGGATCCGTATCCAGTCAAGCCAACCTGGAGGATCCCAACCTCCATCGCCCAGAACCCACGAGCCTACTGGAGGCCTTGCAAGAGATTGATATAGCCAAGCCTTGGCGCATCCAGTTTCGTGGGGACCCTAGCCAACACCCAGGACACCAGATCCAGCGTCTGGTAGGAAAGTTCTTCAATGTTCAGCCCAAGACCATCTGATCTCTATCATTCTTTGACGCCACGCCCCCAGATTCAGACTTCGTGGATTCGCTTCGTAGTAGTAACTAGCGACTGGAAACTGGACCGAGCTAGCCTATTTGCATAAGCTATTCTAATCCACGCATCCTTACTTGAATATGTCTGTAACATTCTCTTGTTGGTTGAGGAACCCTGTCAGGGTCTACCGGCGTACACCTGGATCTGGGCTAGATCCACCCTTTCAGCGTACACCTGGATCTGGGCTGGATCCACCCTTTCAGCGTACACCTGGACCTGGGCTAGATCCACCCTTTCAGCGTACACCTGGATCTGGGCTGGATCCTCCCTTTCAGCGTACACCTGGACCTGGGCTGGATCCTCCCTTTCAGCGTACACCTGGACCTGGGCTAGATCCACCCTTTCAGCGTACACCTGGATCTGGGCTGGATCCACCCTTTCAGCGTACACCTGGATCTGGGCTAGATCCACCCTTTCAGCGTACACCTGGATCTGGGCTGGATCCTCCCTTTCAGCGTACACCTGGATCTGGGCTAGATCCAGCCTTTCAGCGTACACCTGGATCTGGGCTGGATCCACCCTTTCAGCGTACACCTGGACCTGGGCTAGATCCACCCTTTCAGCGTACACCTGGATCTGGGCTGGATCCTCCCTTTCAGCGTACACCTGGACCTGGGCTGGATCCACACTTTCAGCGTACACCTGGATCTGGGCTGGATCCACACTTTCAGCGTACACCTGGACCTGGGCTAAATCCACCCTTTCAGCGTACACCTGGACCTGGGCTAGATCCACCCTTTCAGCGTACACCTGGATCTGGGCTGGATCCTCCCTTTCAGCGTACACCTGGACCTGGGCTGGATCCACACTTTCAGCGTACACCTGGATCTGGGCTGGATCCACCCTTTCAGCGTACACCTGGACCTGGGCTAGATCCACCCTTTCAGCGTACACCTGGATCTGGGCTGGATCCTCCCTTTCAGCGTACACCTGGACCTGGGCTGGATCCACCCTTTCAGCGTACACCTGGATCTGGGCTAGATCCACCCTTTCAGCGTACACCTGGACCTGGGCTAGATCCACCCTTTCAGCGTACACCTGGATCTGGGCTGGATCCTCCCTTTCAGCGTACACCTGGACCTGGGCTGGATCCACACTTTCAGCGTACACCTGGATCTGGTCCGGATCCACACTTTCAGCGTACACCTGGACCTGGGCCGGATCCTCCCTTTCAGCGTACACCTGGATCTGGGCTAGATCCACCCTTTCAGCGTACACCTGGATCTGGGCTGGATCCACCCTTTCAGCGTACACCTGGACCTGGGCTAGATCCACCCTTTCAGCGTACACCTGGATCTGGGCTGGATCCTCCCTTTCAGCGTACACCTGGACCTGGGCTGGATCCACACTTTCAGCGTACACCTGGACCTGGGCTGGATCCACACTTTCAGCGTACACCTGGATCTGGTCCGGATCCACACTTTCAGCGTACACCTGGACCTGGGCCGGATCCTCCCTTTCAGCGTACACCTGGATCTGGGCTAGATCCACCCTTTCAGCGTACACCTGGACCTGGGCTAGATCCACCCTTTCATCGTACACCTGGATCTGGGCTGGATCCTCCCTTTCAGCGTACACCTGGACCTGGGCTGGATCCACACTTTCAGCGTACACCTGGATCTGGGCCGGATCCACACTTTCAGCGTACACCTGGACCTGGGCTAAATCCAGCTTTTCTGTGTACACCTGGATCTGGGCTGGATCCTCCTTTTCAGCGTACACCTGGATCTGGGCTAGATCCAGCTTTTCTGTGTACACCTGGATCTGGGCTGGATCCTCCTTTTTAGCGTACACCTGGATCTGGGCTGGATCCACACTTTCAGCGTACACCTGGACCTGGGCTAGATCCACCCTTTCAGCGTACACCTGGATCTGGGCTGGATCCACTCTTTCAGCGTACACCTGGATCTGGGCTGGATCCACCCTTTCAGCGTACACCTGGATCTGGGCTGGATCCTCCCTTTCAGCGTACACCTGGATCTGGGCTAGATCCAGCCTTTCAGCGTACACCTGGATCTGGGCTGGATCCACCCTTTCAGCGTACACCTGGACCTGGGCTAGATCCACCCTTTCAGCGTACACCTGGATCTGGGCTGGATCCACCCTTTCAGCGTACACCTGGACCTGGGCTAGATCCACCCTTTCAGCGTACACCTGGATCTGGGCTGGATCCTCCCTTTCAGCGTACACCTGGACCTGGGCTGGATCCACACTTTCAGCGTACACCTGGATCTGGGCCGGATCCACACTTTCAGCGTACACCTGGACCTGGGCTAAATCCAGCTTTTCTGTGTACACCTGGATCTGGGCTGGATCCTCCTTTTCAGCGTACACCTGGATCTGGGCTAGATCCAGCTTTTCTGTGTACACCTGGATCTGGGCTGGATCCTCCTTTTTAGCGTACACCTGGATCTGGGCTGGATCCACACTTTCAGCGTACACCTGGACCTGGGCTAGATCCACCCTTTCAGCGTACACCTGGATCTGGGCTGGATCCACTCTTTCAGCGTACACCTGGATCTGGGCTGGATCCACCCTTTCAGCGTACACCTGGATCTGGGCTGGATCCTCCCTTTCAGCGTACACCTGGATCTGGGCTAGATCCAGCCTTTCAGCGTACACCTGGATCTGGGCTGGATCCACCCTTTCAGCGTACACCTGGACCTGGGCTAGATCCACCCTTTCAGCGTACACCTGGATCTGGGCTGGATCCTCCCTTTCAGCGTACACCTGGATCTGGGCTAGATCCAGCCTTTCAGCGTACACCTGGATCTGGGCTGGATCCACCCTTTCAGCGTACACCTGGACCTGGGCTAGATCCACCCTTTCAGCGTACACCTGGACCTGGGCTAGATCCACCCTTTCAGCGTACACCTGGATCTGGGCTGGATCCTCCCTTTCAGCGTACACCTGGACCTGGGCTGGATCCACACTTTCAGCGTACACCTGGATCTGGTCCGGATCCACACTTTCAGCGTACACCTGGACCTGGGCCGGATCCTCCCTTTCAGCGTACACCTGGATCTGGGCTAGATCCACCCTTTCAGCGTACACCTGGATCTGGGCTGGATCCACCCTTTCAGCGTACACCTGGACCTGGGCTAGATCCACCCTTTCAGCGTACACCTGGATCTGGGCTGGATCCTCCCTTTCAGCGTACACCTGGACCTGGGCTGGATCCACACTTTCAGCGTACACCTGGACCTGGGCTGGATCCACACTTTCAGCGTACACCTGGATCTGGTCCGGATCCACACTTTCAGCGTACACCTGGACCTGGGCCGGATCCTCCCTTTCAGCGTACACCTGGATCTGGGCTAGATCCACCCTTTCAGCGTACACCTGGATCTGGGCTGGATCCTCCCTTTTAGCGTACACCTGGATCTGGGCTAGATCCAGCCTTTCAGCGTACACCTGGATCTGGGCTGGATCCACCCTTTCAGCGTACACCTGGACCTGGGCTAGATCCACCCTTTCAGCGTACACCTGGATCTGGGCTGGATCCTCCCTTTCAGCGTACACCTGGACCTGGGCTGGATCCACACTTTCAGCGTACACCTGGATCTGGGCTGGATCCACACTTTCAGCGTACACCTGGACCTGGGCTAAATCCACCCTTTCAGCGTACACCTGGATCTGGGCTGGATCCACCCTTTCAGCGTACACCTGGACCTGGGCTAGATCCACCCTTTCAGCGTACACCTGGATCTGGGCTGGATCCTCCCTTTCAGCGTACACCTGGATCTGGGCTGGAT
Organism: Phytophthora betacei; assembly: GCA_011320135.1. Lineage (NCBI taxonomy): Eukaryota > Oomycota > Peronosporomycetes > Peronosporales > Peronosporaceae > Phytophthora > Phytophthora betacei. Next base: position 91,957 of record JAANHX010000011.1, read on the forward strand.
CCTCCCTTTCAGCGTACACCTGGATCTGGGCTAGATCCACCCTTTCAGCGTACACCTGGATCTGGGCTGGATCCTCCCTTTCAGCGTACCCCTGGACCTGGGCTAGATCCACATTTATGCGTACACCTGGATCTGGGCTGGATCCACCCTTTCAGCGTACACCTGGACCTGGGCTAGATCCACCCTTTCAGCGTACACCTGGATCTGGGCTGGATCCTCCCTTTCAGCGTACACCTGGATCTGGGCTGGATCCTCCCTTTCAGCGTACACCTGGACCTGGGCTAGATCCAGCCTTTCAGCGTACACCTGGACCTGGGCTAGATCCACACTTTCAGCGTACACCTGGACCTGGGCCGGATCCTCCCTTTCAGCGTACACCTGGATCTGGGCTAGATCCACCCTTTCAGCGTACACCTGGATCTGGGCTGGATCCTCCCTTTCAGCGTACACCTGGATCTGGGCTAGATCCAGCCTTTCAGCGTACACCTGGATCTGGGCTGGATCCACCCTTTCAGCGTACACCTGGACCTGGGCTAGATCCACCCTTTCAGCGTACACCTGGATCTGGGCTGGATCCTCCCTTTCAGCGTACACCTGGACCTGGGCTGGATCCACACTTTCAGCGTACACCTGGATCTGGGCTGGATCCACACTTTCAGCGTACACCTGGACCTGGGCTAAATCCACCCTTTCAGCGTACACCTGGACCTGGGCTAGATCCACCCTTTCAGCGTACACCTGGATCTGGGCTGGATCCTCCCTTTCAGCGTACACCTGGACCTGGGCTGGATCCACACTTTCAGCGTACACCTGGATCTGGGCTGGATCCACCCTTTCAGCGTACACCTGGACCTGGGCTAGATCCACCCTTTCAGCGTACACCTGGATCTGGGCTGGATCCTCCCTTTCAGCGTACACCTGGACCTGGGCTGGATCCACCCTTTCAGCGTACACCTGGATCTGGGCTAGATCCACCCTTTCAGCGTACACCTGGACCTGGGCTAGATCCACCCTTTCAGCGTACACCTGGATCTGGTCCGGATCCACACTTTCAGCGTACACCTGGACCTGGGCCGGATCCTCCCTTTCAGCGTACACCTGGATCTGGGCTAGATCCACCCTTTCAGCGTACACCTGGATCTGGGCTGGATCCTCCCTTTCAGCGTACACCTGGATCTGGGCTAGATCCAGCCTTTCAGCGTACACCTGGATCTGGGCTGGATCCACCCTTTCAGCGTACACCTGGACCTGGGCTAGATCCACCCTTTCAGCGTACACCTGGATCTGGGCTGGATCCTCCCTTTCAGCGTACACCTGGACCTGGGCTGGATCCACACTTTCAGCGTACACCTGGATCTGGGCTGGATCCACACTTTCAGCGTACACCTGGACCTGGGCTAAATCCACCCTTTCAGCGTACACCTGGACCTGGGCTAGATCCACCCTTTCAGCGTACACCTGGATCTGGGCTGGATCCTCCCTTTCAGCGTACACCTGGACCTGGGCTGGATCCACACTTTCAGCGTACACCTGGATCTGGGCTGGATCCACCCTTTCAGCGTACACCTGGACCTGGGCTAGATCCACCCTTTCAGCGTACACCTGGATCTGGGCTGGATCCTCCCTTTCAGCGTACACCTGGACCTGGGCTGGATCCACCCTTTCAGCGTACACCTGGATCTGGGCTAGATCCACCCTTTCAGCGTACACCTGGACCTGGGCTAGATCCACCCTTTCAGCGTACACCTGGATCTGGGCTGGATCCTCCCTTTCAGCGTACACCTGGACCTGGGCTGGATCCACACTTTCAGCGTACACCTGGATCTGGGCTAGATCCACCCTTTCAGCGTACACCTGGATCTGGGCTGGATCCTCCCTTTCAGCGTACACCTGGATCTGGGCTAGATCCAGCCTTTCAGCGTACACCTGGATCTGGGCTGGATCCACCCTTTCAGCGTACACCTGGACCTGGGCTAGATCCACCCTTTCAGCGTACACCTGGATCTGGGCTGGATCCTCCCTTTCAGCGTACACCTGGACCTGGGCTGGATCCACACTTTCAGCGTACACCTGGATCTGGGCTGGATCCACACTTTCAGCGTACACCTGGACCTGGGCTAAATCCACCCTTTCAGCGTACACCTGGACCTGGGCTAGATCCACCCTTTCAGCGTACACCTGGATCTGGGCTGGATCCTCCCTTTCAGCGTACACCTGGATCTGGGCTGGATCCTCCCTTTCAGCGTACACCTGGATCTGGGCTAGATCCTCCCTTTCAGCGTACACCTGGACCTGGGCTGGATCCACACTTTCAGCGTACACCTGGATCTGGGCTGGATCCACCCTTTCAGCGTACACCTGGATCTGGGCTGGATCCTCCCTTTCAGCGTACACCTGGATCTGGGCTAGATCCAGCCTTTCAGCGTACACCTGGATCTGGGCTGGATCCACCCTTTCAGCGTACACCTGGACCTGGGCTAGATCCACCCTTTCAGCGTACACCTGGATCTGGGCTGGATCCTCCCTTTCAGCGTACACCTGGACCTGGGCTGGATCCACACTTTCAGCGTACACCTGGATCTGGGCCGGATCCACACTTTCAGCGTACACCTGGACCTGGGCTAAATCCAGCTTTTCTGTGTACACCTGGATCTGGGCTGGATCCTCCTTTTCAGCGTACACCTGGATCTGGGCTAGATCCAGCTTTTCTGTGTACACCTGGATCTGGGCTGGATCCTCCTTTTCAGCGTACACCTGGATCTGGGCTGGATCCACACTTTCAGCGTACACCTGGACCTGGGCTAGATCCACCCTTTCAGCGTACACCTGGATCTGGGCTGGATCCACTCTTTCAGCGTACACCTGGATCTGGGCTGGATCCACCCTTTCAGCGTACACCTGGATCTGGGCTAGATCCACCCTTTCAGCGTACACCTGGACCTGGGCTAGATCCACCCTTTCAGCGTACACCTGGATCTGGGCTGGATCCTCCCTTTCAGCGTACACCTGGACCTGGGCTGGATCCACACTTTCAGCGTACACCTGGATCTGGTCCGGATCCACACTTTCAGCGTACACCTGGACCTGGGCCGGATCCTCCCTTTCAGCGTACACCTGGATCTGGGCTAGATCCACCCTTTCAGCGTACACCTGGACCTGGGCTAGATCCACCCTTTCAGCGTACACCTGGATCTGGGCTGGATCCTCCCTTTCAGCGTACACCTGGACCTGGGCTGGATCCACACTTTCAGCGTACACCTGGATCTGGTCCGGATCCACACTTTCAGCGTACACCTGGACCTGGGCCGGATCCTCCCTTTCAGCGTACACCTGGATCTGGGCTAGATCCACCCTTTCAGCGTACACCTGGACCTGGGCTAGATCCACCCTTTCATCGTACACCTGGATCTGGGCTGGATCCTCCCTTTCAGCGTACACCTGGACCTGGGCTGGATCCACACTTTCAGCGTACACCTGGATCTGGGCCGGATCCACACTTTCAGCGTACACCTGGACCTGGGCTAAATCCAGCTTTTCTGTGTACACCTGGATCTGGGCTGGATCCTCCCTTTCAGCGTACACCTGGATCTGGGCTAGATCCAGCCTTTCAGCGTACACCTGGATCTGGGCTGGATCCACCCTTTCAGCGTACACCTGGACCTGGGCTAGATCCACCCTTTCAGCGTACACCTGGATCTGGGCTGGATCCTCCCTTTCAGCGTACACCTGGACCTGGGCTGGATCCACCCTTTCAGCGTACACCTGGATCTGGGCTAGATCCACCCTTTCAGCGTACACCTGGACCTGGGCTAGATCCACCCTTTCAGCGTACACCTGGATCTGGGCTGGATCCTCCCTTTCAGCGTACACCTGGACCTGGGCTGGATCCACACTTTCAGCGTACACCTGGATCTGGTCCGGATCCACACTTTCAGCGTACACCTGGACCTGGGCCGGATCCTCCCTTTCAGCGTACACCTGGATCTGGGCTAGATCCACCCTTTCAGCGTACACCTGGATCTGGGCTGGATCCACCCTTTCAGCGTACACCTGGACCTGGGCTAGATCCACCCTTTCAGCGTACACCTGGATCTGGGCTGGATCCTCCCTTTCAGCGTACACCTGGACCTGGGCTGGATCCTCCCTTTTAGCGTACACCTGGACCTGGGCTGGATCCACACTTTCAGCGTACACCTGGATCTGGTCCGGATCCACACTTTCAGCGTACACCTGGACCTGGGCTAAATCCAGCTTTTCTGTGTACACCTGGATCTGGGCTGGATCCTCCTTTTCAGCGTACACCTGGATCTGGGCTAGATCCAGCTTTTCTGTGTACACCTGGATCTGGGCTGGATCCTCCTTTTCAGCGTACACCTGGATCTGGGCTGGATCCACACTTTCAGCGTACACCTGGACCTGGGCTAGATCCACCCTTTCAGCGTACACCTGGATCTGGGCTGGATCCACTCTTTCAGCGTACACCTGGATCTGGGCTGGATCCACCCTTTCAGCGTACACCTGGATCTGGGCTAGATCCACCCTTTCAGCGTACACCTGGATCTGGGCTGGATCCTCCTTTTCAGCGTACACCTGGATCTGGGCTAGATCCACCCTTTCAGCGTACACCTGGACCTGGGCTGGATCCTCCCTTTCAGCGTACACCTGGACCTGGGCTAGATCCACCCTTTCAGCGTACACCTGGATCTGGGCTGGATCCTCCCTTTCAGCGTACACCTGGACCTGGGCTGGATCCACCCTTTCAGCGTACCCCTGGACCTGGGCTAGATCCACATTTATGCGTACACCTCGATCTGGGCTAGATCCACCCTTTCAGCGTACACCTGGATCTGGGCTGGATCCTCCCTTTCAGCGTACCCCTGGACCTGGGCTAGATCCACATTTATGCGTACACCTCGATCTGGGCTAGATCCACCCTTTCAGCGTACACCTGGATCTGGGCTGGATCCTCCCTTTCAGCGTACACCTGGACCTGGGCTGGATCCACCTTTTCAGCGTACACCTGGACCTGGGCTAGATCCACCTTTCTGCGTACACCTGAATCTGGGCTGGATCCTCCCTTTCAGCGTACACCTGGATCTGGGCTAGATCCACCCTTTCAGCGTACACCTGGATCTGGGCTGGATCCTCCCTTTCAGCGTACACCTGGACCTGGGCTGGATCCACACTTTCAGCGTACACCTGGATCTGGTCCGGATCCACACTTTCAGCGTACACCTGGACCTGGGCCGGATCCTCCCTTTCAGCGTACACCTGGACCTGGGCTAGATCCACCCTTTCAGCGTACACCTGGATCTGGGCCGGATCCACACTTTCAGCGTACACCTGGATCTGGGCTGGATCCACCCTTTCAGCGTACACCTGGATCTGGGCTGAATCCACTCTTTCAGCGTACACCTGGATCTGGGCTAGATCCAGCCTTTCAGCGTACACCTGGATCTGGGCTGGATCCTCCCTTTCAGCGTACACCTGGATCTGGGCTAGATCCACCCTTTCAGCGTACACCTGGATCTGGGCTGGATCCACCCTTTCAGCGTACACCTGGACCTGGGCTAGATCCACCCTTTCAGCGTACACCTGGATCTGGGCTGGATCCTCCCTTTCAGCGTACACCTGGACCTGGGCTGGATCCACCCTTTCAGCGTACCCCTGGACCTGGGCTAGATCCACATTTATGCGTACACCTCGATCTGGGCTAGATCCACCCTTTCAGCGTACACCTGGATCTGGGCTGGATCCTCCCTTTCAGCGTACCCCTGGACCTGGGCTAGATCCACATTTATGCGTACACCTCGATCTGGGCTAGATCCACCCTTTCAGCGTACACCTGGATCTGGGCTAGATCCACCCTTTCAGCGTACACCTGGATCTGGGCTGGATCCTCCCTTTCAGCGTACCCCTGGACCTGGGCTAGATCCACATTTATGCGTACACCTCGATCTGGGCTAGATCCACCCTTTCAGCGTACACCTGGATCTGGGCTGGATCCTCCCTTTCAGCGTACACCTGGACCTGGGCTGGATCCACCTTTTCAGCGTACACCTGGACCTGGGCTAGATCCACCTTTCTGCGTACACCTGAATCTGGGCTGGATCCTCCCTTTCAGCGTACACCTGGATCTGGGCTGGATCCTCCCTTTCAGCGTACACCTGGATCTGGGCTAGATCCACCCTTTCAGCGTACACCTGGATCTGGGCTGGATCCTCCCTTTCAGCGTACACCTGGACCTGGGCTGGATCCACCTTTTCAGCGTACACCTGGACCTGGGCTAGATCCACCTTTCTGCGTACACCTGAATCTGGGCTGGATCCTCCTTTTCAGCGTACACCTGGATCTGGGCTGGATCCTCCCTTTCAGCGTACACCTGGATCTGGGCTGGATCCTCCTTTTCAGCGTACACCTGGATCTGGGCTGGATCCTCCCTTTCAGCGTACACCTGGATCTGGGCTGGATCCACCCTTTCAGCGTACACCTGGATCTGGGCTGGATCCACACTTTCAGCGTACACCTGGACCTGGGCTAGATCCACCCTTTCAGCGTACACCTGGATCTGGGCTGGATCCTCCCTTTCAGCGTACACCTGGACCTGGGCTGGATCCACCCTTTCAGCGTACCCCTGGACCTGGGCTAGATCCTCCCTTTCAGCGTACACCTGGATCTGGGCCGGATCCTCCCTTTCAGCGTACACCTGGACCTGGGCTGGATCCACCCTTTCAGCGTACCCCTGGACCTGGGCTAGATCCACATTTATGCGTACACCTCGATCTGGGCTAGATCCACCCTTTCAGCGTACACCTGGATCTGGGCTGGATCCTCCCTTTCAGCGTACCCCTGGACCTGGGCTAGATCCACATTTATGCGTACACCTGGACCTGGGCTGGATCCACCCTTTCAGCGTACCCCTGGACCTGGGCTAGATCCACATTTATGCGTACACCTCGATCTGGGCTAGATCCACCCTTTCAGCGTACACCTGGATCTGGGCTGGATCCTCCCTTTCAGCGTACACCTGGACCTGGGCTGGATCCACCCTTTCAGCGTACACCTGGATCTGGGCTGGATCCTCCCTTTCAGCGTACACCTGGACCTGGGCTAGATCCACCCTTTCAGCGTACACCTGGATCTGGGCTGGATCCTCCCTTTCAGCGTACACCTGGACCTGGGCTAGATCCACCCTTTCAGCGTACACCTGGATCTGGGCTGGATCCTCCCTTTCAGCGTACACCTGGACCTGGGCTGGATCCACCCTTTCAGCGTACCCCTGGACCTGGGCTAGATCCACATTTATGCGTACACCTCGATCTGGGCTAGATCCACCCTTTCAGCGTACACCTGGATCTGGGCTGGATCCTCCCTTTCAGCGTACCCCTGGACCTGGGCTAGATCCACATTTATGCGTACACCTCGATCTGGGCTAGATCCACCCTTTCAGCGTACACCTGGATCTGGGCTGGATCCTCCCTTTCAGCGTACACCTGGACCTGGGCTGGATCCACCTTTTCAGCGTACACCTGGACCTGGGCTAGATCCACCTTTCTGCGTACACCTGAATCTGGGCTGGATCCTCCCTTTCAGCGTACACCTGGATCTGGGCTGGATCCTCCCTTTCAGCGTACACCTGGATCTGGGCCGGATCCTCCCTTTCAGCGTACACCTGGATCTGGGCTGGATCCACCCTTTCAGCGTACACCTGGATCTGGGCTAGATCCACCTTGCTGCGTACACCTGGACCTGGGCTAGATCCACCCTTTCAGCGTACACCTGGATCTGGGCTGGATCCTCCCTTTCAGCGTACACCTGGACCTGGGCTGGATCCTCCCTTTCAGCGTACACCTGGACCTGGGCTGGATCCACACTTTCAGCGTACACGTGGATCTGGGCCGGATCCACACTTTCAGCGTACACCTGGACCTGGGCTAGATCCACCTTTCTGCGTACACCTGGATCTGGGCTGGATCCACACTTTCAGCGTACACCTGGATATGGGCTAGATCCACTCTTTCAGCGTACACCTGGATATGGGCTAGATCCACCCTTTCAGCGTACACCTGGATCTGGGCTGGATCCTCCCTTTCAGCGTACACCTGGATCTGGGCTGGATCCACCCTTTCAGCGTACACCTGGATCTGGGCTAGATCCACCTTGCTGCGTACACCTGGACCTGGGCTAGATCCACCCTTTCAGCGTACACCTGGATCTGGGCTGGATCCTCCCTTTCAGCGTACACCTGGACCTGGGCTGGATCCTCCCTTTCAGCGTACACCTGGACCTGGGCTGGATCCACACTTTCAGCGTACACGTGGATCTGGGCCGGATCCACACTTTCAGCGTACACCTGGACCTGGGCTAGATCCACCCTTTCAGCGTACACCTGGATCTGGGCTGGATCCTCCCTTTCAGCGTACCCCTGGACCTGGGCTAGATCCACATTTATGCGTACACCTCGATCTGGGCTAGATCCACCCTTTCAGCGTACACCTGGATCTGGGCTGGATCCTCCCTTTCAGCGTACACCTGGACCTGGGCTGGATCCACCTTTTCAGCGTACACCTGGACCTGGGCTAGATCCACCTTTCTGCGTACACCTGGATCTGGGCTGGATCCACACTTTCAGCGTACACCTGGATATTGGCTAGATCCACTCTTTCAGCGTACACCTGGATATGGGCTAGATCCACCCTTTCAGCGTACACCTGGATCTGGGCTGGATCCTCCCTTTCAGCGTACACCTGGATCTGGGCTGGATCCTCCCTTTCAGCGTACACCTGGATATGGGCTAGATCCACCCTTTCAGCGTACACCTGGATCTGGGCTAGATCCACCTTGCTGCGTACACCTGGACCTGGGCTAGATCCACCCTTTCAGCGTACACCTGGATCTGGGCTGGATCCACTCTTTCAGCGTACACCTGGATATGGGCTAGATCCACCCTTTCAGCGTACACCTGGATCTGGGCTGGATCCTCCCTTTCAGCGTACACCTGGATCTGGGCTAGATCCACCCTTTCAGCGTACACCTGGACCTGGGCTAGATCCACCCTTTCAGCGTACACCTGGATCTGGGCTGGATCCTCCCTTTCAGCGTACACCTGGATCTGGGCTAGATCCACCCTTTCAGCGTACACCTGGACCTGGGCTAGATCCACCCTTTCAGCGTACACCTGGATCTGGGCTGGATCCTCCCTTTCAGCGTACACCTGGACCTGGGCTGGATCCTCCCTTTCAGCGTACACCTGGATCTGGGCTGGATCCTCCCTTTCAGCGTACACCTGGATCTGGGCTAGATCCACCCTTTCAGCGTACACCTGGATCTGGGCTGGATCCTCCCTTTCAGCGTACACCTGGACCTGGGCTAGATCCACCCTTTCAGCGTACACCTGGATCTGGGCTGGATCCTCCCTTTCAGCGTACACCTGGACCTGGGCTGGATCCACCTTTTCAGCGTACACCTGGACCTGGGCTAGATCCACCTTTCTGCGTACACCTGAATCTGGGCTGGATCCTCCCTTTCAGCGTACACCTGGATCTGGGCTAGATCCACCCTTTCAGCGTACACCTGGACCTGGGCTAGATCCACCCTTTCAGCGTACACCTGGATCTGGGCTGGATCCTCCCTTTCAGCGTACACCTGGACCTGGGCTGGATCCTCCCTTTCAGCGTACACCTGGATCTGGGCTGGATCCTCCCTTTCAGCGTACACCTGGATCTGGGCTAGATCTACCCTTTCAGCGTACACCTGGATCTGGGCTGGATCCTCCCTTTCAGCGTACACCTGGATCTGAGCTAAATCCAGCCTTTCAGCGTACACCTGGATATGGGCTAGATCCACTCTTTCAGCGTACACCTGGATCTGGGCTGGATCCACACTTTCAGCGTACACCTGGATATGGGCTAGATCCACTCTTTCAGCGTACACCTGGATATGGGCTAGATCCACCCTTTCAGCGTACACCTGGATCTGGGCTGGATCCACTCTTTCAGCGTACACCTGGATATGGGCTAGATCCACCCTTTCAGCGTACACCTGGATCTGGGCTGGATCCTCCCTTTCAGCGTACACCTGGATCTGGGCTAGATCCACCCTTTCAGCGTACACCTGGACCTGGGCTAGATCCACCCTTTCAGCGTACACCTGGATCTGGGCTGGATCCTCCCTTTCAGCGTACACCTGGACCTGGGCTGGATCCTCCCTTTCAGCGTACACCTGGATCTGGGCTGGATCCTCCCTTTCAGCGTACACCTGGATCTGGGCTAGATCCACCCTTTCAGCGTACACCTGGATCTGGGCTGGATCCTCCCTTTCAGCGTACCCCTGGACCTGGGCTAGATCCACATTTATGCGTACACCTGGATCTGGGCTGGATCCTCCCTTTCAGCGTACACCTGGATCTGGACTGGATCCTCCCTTTCAGCGTACACCTGGACCTGGGCTAGATCCACCCTTTCAGCGTACACCTGGATCTGGGCTGGATCCTCCCTTTCAGCGTACACCTGGACCTGGGCTGGATCCTCCCTTTCAGCGTACACCTGGACCTGGGCTGGATCCACACTTTCAGCGTACACGTGGATCTGGGCCGGATCCACACTTTCAGCGTACACCTGGACCTGGGCTAGATCCACCTTTCTGCGTACACCTGGATCTGGGCTGGATCCACACTTTCAGCGTACACCTGGATATGGGCTAGATCCACTCTTTCAGCGTACACCTGGATATGGGCTAGATCCACCCTTTCAGCGTACACCTGGATCTGGGCTGGATCCTCCCTTTCAGCGTACACCTGGATCTGGGCTGGATCCTCCCTTTCAGCGTACACCTGGATCTGGGCTAGATCCACCCTTTCAGCGTACACCTGGATCTGGGCTAGATCTACCCTTTCAGCGTACACCTGGATCTGGGCTGGATCCTCCCTTTCAGCGTACACCTGGATCTGAGCTAAATCCAGCCTTTCAGCGTACACCTGGATATGGGCTAGATCCACTCTTTCAGCGTACACCTGGATCTGGGCTGGATCCACACTTTCAGCGTACACCTGGATATGGGCTAGATCCACTCTTTCAGCGTACACCTGGATATGGGCTAGATCCACTCTTTCAGCGTACACCTGGATCTGGGCTGGATCCACACTTTCAGCGTACACCTGGATATGGGCTAGATCCACTCTTTCAGCGTACACCTGGATATGGGCTAGATCCACCCTTTCAGCGTACACCTGGATCTGGGCTGGATCCACTCTTTCAGCGTACACCTGGATATGGGCTAGATCCACCCTTTCAGCGTACACCTGGATCTGGGCTGGATCCTCCCTTTCAGCGTACACCTGGATCTGGGCTAGATCCACCCTTTCAGCGTACACCTGGACCTGGGCTAGATCCACCCTTTCAGCGTACACCTGGATCTGGGCTGGATCCTCCCTTTCAGCGTACACCTGGATCTGGGCTAGATCCACCCTTTCAGCGTACACCTGGACCTGGGCTAGATCCACCCTTTCAGCGTACACCTGGATCTGGGCTGGATCCTCCCTTTCAGCGTACACCTGGACCTGGGCTGGATCCTCCCTTTCAGCGTACACCTGGATCTGGGCTAGATCCACCCTTTCAGCGTACACCTGGATCTGGGCTAGATCCACCCTTTCAGCGTACACCTGGATCTGGGCTGGATCCTCCCTTTCAGCGTACCCCTGGACCTGGGCTAGATCCACATTTATGCGTACACCTGGATCTGGGCTGGATCCTCCCTTTCAGCGTACACCTGGACCTGGGCTGGATCCACACTTTCAGCGTACACCTGGACCTGGGCTGGATCCTCCCTTTCAGCGTACACCGGAATCTGGGCTGGATCCACTCTTTCAGCGTACACCTGGATCTGGGCTAGATCCACCCTATCAGCGTACACCTGGATCTGGGCTGGATCCACCCTTTCAGCGTACACCTGGATCTGGGCTAGATCCACCCTTTCAGCGTACACCTGGATCTGGGCTGGATCCTCCCTTTCAGCGTACACCGGAATCTGGGCTGGATCCACTCTTTCAGCGTACACCTGGATCTGGGCTGGATCCACCCTTTCAGCGTACACCTGGACCTGGGCTGGATCCTCCCTTTCAGCGTACACCTGGATCTGGGCTGGATCCACACTTTCAGCGTACACCTGGACCTGGGCTAGATCCACCCTTTCAGCGTACACCTGGATCTGGGCTAGATCCACCCTTTCAGCGTACACCTGGACCTGGGCTAGATCCAGCCTTTCAGCGTACACCTGGACCTGGGCTAGATCCACACTTTCAGCGTACACCTGGACCTGGGCTAAATCCAGCTTTTCTGTGTACACCTGGATCTGGGCTGGATCCACTCTTTCAGCGTACACCTGGATCTGGGCTGGATCCACCCTTTCAGCGTACACCTGGACCTGGGCTGGATCCTCCCTTTCAGCGTACACCTGGATCTGGGCTAGATCCACCCTTTCAGCGTACACCTGGACCTGGGCTAGATCCACCCTTTCAGCGTACACCTGGATCTGGGCTGGATCCTCCCTTTCAGCGTACACCTGGATCTGGGCTAGATCCACCCTTTCAGCGTACACCTGGACCTGGGCTAGATCCACCCTTTCAGCGTACACCTGGATCTGGGCTGGATCCTCCCTTTCAGCGTACACCTGGACCTGGGCTGGATCCTCCCTTTCAGCGTACACCTGGATCTGGGCTGGAACCTCCCTTTCAGCGTACACCTGGATCTGGGCTAGATCCACCCTTTCAGCGTACACCTGGATCTGGGCTGGATCCTCCCTTTCAGCGTACCCCTGGACCTGGGCTAGATCCACATTTATGCGTACACCTGGATCTGGGCTGGATCCTCCCTTTCAGCGTACACCTGGACCTGGGCTGGATCCACACTTTCAGCGTACACCTGGACCTGGGCTGGATCCTCCCTTTCAGCGTACACCGGAATCTGGGCTGGATCCACTCTTTCAGCGTACACCTGGATCTGGGCTAGATCCACCCTATCAGCGTACACCTGGATCTGGGCTGGATCCACCCTTTCAGCGTACACCTGGATCTGGGCTAGATCCACCCTTTCAGCGTACACCTGGATCTGGGCTGGATCCTCCCTTTCAGCGTACACCGGAATCTGGGCTGGATCCACTCTTTCAGCGTACACCTGGATCTGGGCTGGATCCACCCTTTCAGCGTACACCTGGACCTGGGCTGGATCCTCCCTTTCAGCGTACACCTGGATCTGGGCTGGATCCACACTTTCAGCGTACACCTGGACCTGGGCTAGATCCACCCTTTCAGCGTACACCTGGATCTGGGCTAGATCCACCCTTTCAGCGTACACCTGGACCTGGGCTAGATCCAGCCTTTCAGCGTACACCTGGACCTGGGCTAGATCCACACTTTCAGCGTACACCTGGACCTGGGCTAAATCCAGCTTTTCTGTGTACACCTGGATCTGGGCTGGATCCACTCTTTCAGCGTACACCTGGATCTGGGCTGGATCCACCCTTTCAGCGTACACCTGGACCTGGGCTGGATCCTCCCTTTCAGCGTACACCTGGATCTGGGCTAGATCCACCCTTTCAGCGTACACCTGGACCTGGGCTAGATCCACCCTTTCAGCGTACACCTGGATCTGGGCTAGATCCACCCTTTCAGCGTACACCTGGACCTGGGCTGGATCCACACTTTCAGCGTACACCTGGATCTGGTCCGGATCCACACTTTCAGCGTACACCTGGACCTGGGCTAGATCCACCCTTTCAGCGTACACCTGGATCTGGGCTAGATCCACCCTTTCAGCGTACACCTGGACCTGGGCTAGATCCAGCCTTTCAGCGTACACCTGGACCTGGGCTAGATCCACACTTTCAGCGTACACCTGGACCTGGGCTAAATCCAGCTTTTCTGTGTACACCTGGATCTGGGCTAGATCTACCCTTTCAGCGTACACCTGGATCTGGGCTGGATCCACTCTTTCAGCGTACACCTGGATCTGGGCTGGATCCACCCTTTCAGCGTACACCTGGACCTGGGCTGGATCCTCCCTTTCAGCGTACACCTGGATCTGGGCTAGATCCACCCTTTCAGCGTACACCTGGACCTGGGCTGGATCCACACTTTCAGCGTACACCTGGATCTGGTCCGGATCCACACTTTCAGCGTACACCTGGACCTGGGCTAGATCCACCCTTTCAGCGTACACCTGGATCTGGGCTAGATCCACCCTTTCAGCGTACACCTGGACCTGGGCTAGATCCAGCCTTTCAGCGTACACCTGGACCTGGGCTAGATCCACACTTTCAGCGTACACCTGGATCTGGGCTGGATCCACCCTTTCAGCGTACACCTGGACCTGGGCTGGATCCACACTTTCAGCGTACACCTGGATCTGGTCCGGATCCACACTTTCAGCGTACACCTGGACCTGGGCTAGATCCACCCTTTCAGCGTACACCTGGATCTGGGCTAGATCCACCCTTTCAGCGTACACCTGGACCTGGGCTAGATCCAGCCTTTCAGCGTACACCTGGACCTGGGCTAGATCCACACTTTCAGCGTACACCTGGACCTGGGCTAAATCCAGCTTTTCTGTGTACACCTGGATCTGGGCTAGATCTACCCTTTCAGCGTACACCTGGATCTGGGCTGGATCCACTCTTTCAGCGTACACCTGGATCTGGGCTGGATCCACCCTTTCAGCGTACACCTGGACCTGGGCTGGATCCTCCCTTTCAGCGTACACCTGGATCTGGGCTGGATCCTCCCTTTCAGCGTACACCTGGATCTGGGCTAGATCCACCCTTTCAGCGTACACCTGGATCTGGGCTGGATCCTCCCTTTCAGCGTACCCCTGGACCTGGGCTAGATCCACATTTATGCGTACACCTGGATCTGGGCTGGATCCACCCTTTCAGCGTACACCTGGACCTGGGCTAGATCCACCCTTTCAGCGTACACCTGGATCTGGGCTGGATCCTCCCTTTCAGCGTACACCTGGATCTGGGCTGGATCCTCCCTTTCAGCGTACACCTGGACCTGGGCTAGATCCAGCCTTTCAGCGTACACCTGGACCTGGGCTAGATCCACACTTTCAGCGTACACCTGGACCTGGGCTAAATCCAGCTTTTCTGTGTACACCTGGATCTGGGCTAGATCTACCCTTTCAGCGTACACCTGGATCTGGGCTGGATCCACACTTTCAGCGTACACCTGGATCTGGGCTAGATCCACCCTTTCAGCGTACACCTGGATCTGGGCTGGATCCTCCCTTTCTGCGTACACCTGGACCTGGGCTGGATCCACTCTTTCAGCGTACACCTGGATCTGGGCTGGATCCACCCTTTCAGCGTACACCTGGATCTGGACTGGATCCTCCCTTTCAGCGTACACCTGGACCTGGGCTGGATCCACTCTTTCAGCGTACACCTGGATCTGGGCTGGATCCACCCTTTCAGCGTACACCTGGACCTGGGCTGGATCCTCCCTTTCAGCGTACACCTGGATCTGGGCTGGATCCACTCTTTCAGCGTACACCTGGATCTGGGCTGGATCCACCCTTTCAGCGTACACCTGGACCTGGGCTGGATCCTCCCTTTCAGCGTACACCTGGATCTGGGCTAGCTCCACCCTTTCAGCGTACACCTGGACCTGGGCTAGATCCACCCTTTCAGCGTACACCTGGATCTGGGCTAGATCCACACTTTCAGCGTACACCTGGACCTGGGCTGGATCCACACTTTCAGCGTACACCTGGATCTGGTCCGGATCCACACTTTCAGCGTACACCTGGACCTGGGCTAGATCCACCCTTTCAGCGTACACCTGGATCTGGGCTAGATCCACCCTTTCAGCGTACACCTGGACCTGGGCTAGATCCAGCCTTTCAGCGTACACCTGGACCTGGGCTAGATCCACACTTTCAGCGTACACCTGGACCTGGGCTAAATCCAGCTTTTCTGTGTACACCTGGATCTGGGCTGGATCCTCCCTTTCAGCGTACACCTGGATCTGGGCTGGATCCACCCTTTCAGCGTACACCTGGATCTGAGCTAAATCCAGCCTTTCAGCGTACACCTGGACCTGGGCTGGATCCTCCCTTTCAGCGTACACCGGAATCTGGGCTGGATCCTCCCTTTCAGCGTACACCTGGATCTGAGCTAAATCCAGCCTTTCAGCGTACACCTGGATCTGGGCTAGATCCACTCTTTCAGCGTACACCTGGATCTGGGCTAGATCCACCCTTTCAGCGTACACCTGGACCTGGGCTAGATCCACCCTTTCAGCGTACACCTGGATCTGGGCTGGATCCTCCCTTTCAGCGTACACCTGGACCTGGGCTGGATCCTCCCTTTCAGCGTACACCTGGACCTGGGCTGGATCCACACTTTCAGCGTACACCTGGATCTGGGCCGGATCCACACTTTCAGCGTACACCTGGACCTGGGCTAGATCCACCTTTCTGCGTACACCTGGATCTGGGCTGGATCCACACTTTCAGCGTACACCTGGATATGGGCTAGATCCACTCTTTCAGCGTACACCTGGATATGGGCTAGATCCACCCTTTCAGCGTACACCTGGATCTGGGCTGGATCCACACTTTCAGCGTACACCTGGATCTGGGCTGGATCCTCCCTTTCAGCGTACACCTGGATCTGGGCTAGATCCACCCTTTCAGCGTACACCTGGATCTGGGCTAGATCTACCCTTTCAGCGTACACCTGGATCTGGGCTGGATCCTCCCTTTCAGCGTACACCTGGATCTGAGCTAAATCCAGCCTTTCAGCGTACACCTGGATATGGGCTAGATCCACTCTTTCAGCGTACACCTGGATCTGGGCTGGATCCACACTTTCAGCGTACACCTGGATATGGGCTAGATCCACTCTTTCAGCGTACACCTGGATATGGGCTAGATCCACCCTTTCAGCGTACACCTGGATCTGGGCTGGATCCACTCTTTCAGCGTACACCTGGATATGGGCTAGATCCACCCTTTCAGCGTACACCTGGATCTGGGCTGGATCCTCCCTTTCAGCGTACACCTGGATCTGGGCTAGATCCACCCTTTCAGCGTACACCTGGACCTGGGCTAGATCCACCCTTTCAGCGTACACCTGGATCTGGGCTGGATCCTCCCTTTCAGCGTACACCTGGATCTGGGCTGGATCCTCCCTTTCAGCGTACACCTGGATCTGAGCTAGATCCACTCTTTCAGCGTACACCTGGATCTGGGCTGGATCCACACTTTCAGCGTACACCTGGATCTGGGCTGGATCCTCCCTTTCAGCGTACACCTGGATCTGGGCTGGATCCTCCCTTTCAGCGTACACCTGGATCTGGGCTAGATCCACCCTATCAGCGTACACCTGGATCTGGGCTGGATCCTCCCTTTCAGCGTACACCTGGATCTGGGCTGGATCCTCCCTTTCAGCGTACACCTGGATCTGGGCTGGATCCTCCCTTTCAGCGTACACCTGGATCTGAGCTAAATCCAGCCTTTCAGCGTACACCTGGATCTGGGCTGGATCCACCCTTTCTGCGTACACCTGGATCTGGGCTGGATCCTCCCTTTCAGCGTACACCTGGATCTGGGCTGGATCCTCCCTTTCAGCGTACACCTGGATCTGAGCTAAATCCAGCCTTTCAGCGTACACCTGGACCTGGGCTAGATCCACTCTTTCAGCGTACACCTGGATCTGGGCTGGATCCACACTTTCAGCGTACACCTGGATCTGGGCTGGATCCACCCTTTCAGCGTACACCTGGATCTGGGCTGGATCCTCCCTTTCAGCGTACACCTGGATCTGGGCTGGATCCACACTTTCAGCGTACACCTGGATCTGGTCCGGATCCACACTTTCAGCGTACACCTGGATCTGGGCTGGATCCACCCTTTCAGCGTACACCTGGATCTGGGCTGGATCCACCCTTTCAGCGTACACCTGGATCTGGGCTGGATCCACCCTTTTAGCGTACACCTGGATCTGGGCTGGATCCTCCCTTTCAGCGTACACCTGGATCTGGGCTGGATCCTCCCTTTCAGCGTACACCTGGATCTGGGCTGGATCCTCCCTTTCAGCGTACACCTGGATCTGGGCTAAATCCAGCCTTTCAGCGTACACCTGGATATGGGCTAGATCCACTCTTTCAGCGTACACCTGGATCTGGGCTGGATCCACACTTTCAGCGTACACCTGGATCTGGGCTGGATCCACCCTTTCAGCGTACACCTGGATCTGGGCTGGATCCACCCTTTCAGCGTACACCTGGATCTGGGCTGGATCCACCCTTTCAGCGTACACCTGGATCTGGGCTGGATCCACCCTTTCAGCGTACACCTGGATCTGGGCTGGATCCACCCTTTCAGCGTACACCTGGATCTGGGCTGGATCCACCCTTTCAGCGTACACCTGGATCTGGGCTGGATCCTCCCTTTCAGCGTACACCTGGATCTGAGCTAAATCCAGCCTTTCAGCGTACACCTGGACCTGGGCTGGATCCTCCCTTTCAGCGTACACCTGGATCTGGGCTGGATCCACCCTTTCAGCGTACACCTGGATCTGGGCTGGATCCACCCTTTCAGCGTACACCTGGATCTGGGCTGGATCCTCCCTTTCAGCGTACACCTGGATCTGGGCTGGATCCTCCCTTTCAGCGTACACCGGAATCTGGGCTGGATCCTCCCTTTCAGCGTACACCTGGATCTGAGCTAAATCCAGCCTTTCAGCGTACACCTGGACCTGGGCTGGATCCTCCCTTTCAGCGTACACCTGGATCTGGGCTGGATCCTCCCTTTCAGCGTACACCGGAATCTGGGCTGGATCCTCCCTTTCAGCGTACACCTGGATCTGGGCTGGATCCACACTTTCAGCGTACACCTGGATCTGGTCCGGATCCACACTTTCAGCGTACACCTGGATCTGGGCTGGATCCTCCCTTTCAGCGTACACCTGGACCTGGGCTAGATCCACCCTTTCAGCGTACACCTGGATCTGGGCTGGATCCACATTTATGCGTACACCTGGATCTGAGCTAAATCCAGCCTTTCAGCGTACACCTGGATATGGGCTAGATCCACTCTTTCAGCGTACACCTGGATCTGGGCTGGATCCACACTTTCAGCGTACACCTGGACCTGGGCTGGATCCTCCCTTTCAGCGTACACCTGGATCTGGGCTGGATCCACCCTTTCAGCGTACACCTGGATCTGGGCTGGATCCACCCTTTCAGCGTACACCTGGATCTGGGCTGGATCCACCCTTTCAGCGTACACCTGGATCTGGGCTGGATCCACCCTTTCAGCGTACACCTGGATCTGGGCTGGATCCTCCCTTTCAGCGTACACCTGGATCTGGGCTGGATCCTCCCTTACAGCGTACACCTGGATCTGGGCTGGATCCTCCCTTTCAGCGTACACCTGGATCTGAGCTAAATCCAGCCTTTCAGCGTACACCTGGACCTGGGCTGGATCCTCCCTTTCAGCGTACACCGGAATCTGGGCTGGATCCTCCCTTTCAGCGTACACCTGGATCTGAGCTAAATCCAGCCTTTCAGCGTACACCTGGATATGGGCTAGATCCACTCTTTCAGCGTACACCTGGATCTGGGCTGGATCCACACTTTCAGCGTACACCTGGATATGGGCTAGATCCACTCTTTCAGCGTACACCTGGATATGGGCTAGATCCACCCTTTCAGCGTACACCTGGATCTGGGCTGGATCCTCCCTTTCAGCGTACACCTGGATCTGAGCTAAATCCAGCCTTTCAGCGTACACCTGGACCTGGGCTGGATCCTCCCTTTCAGCGTACACCGGAATCTGGGCTGGACCCACTCTTTCAGCGTACACCTGGATCTGGGCTGGATCCACCCTTTCAGCGTACACCTGGATCTGGGCTAGATCCACCCTATCAGCGTACACCTGGATCTGGGCTGGATCCTCCCTTTCAGCGTACACCGGAATCTGGGCTGGACCCACTCTTTCAGCGTACACCTGGATCTGGGCTGGATCCACTCTTTCAGCGTACACCTGGATCTGGGCTAGATCCACCCTTTCAGCGTACACCTGGATCTGGGCTGGATCCTCCCTTTCAGCGTACACCTGGATCTGAGCTAGATCCAGCCTTTCTGCGTACACCTGGATCTGGGCTGGATCCTCCCTTTCAGCGTACACCGGAATCTGGGCTGGATCCTCCCTTTCAGCGTACACCGGAATCTGGGCTGGATCCACCCTTTCAGCGTACACCTGGATCTGGGCTAATTTCTGGGTTCGGGTTGGATCCACGCTTGGATTTTATTTGGATCCAGTTCCTACGACCCAGTATCAATCGGGTCAGTATAGTTCGGGCCCTTGAAAGCTCGTGCTTGAAATCAAGCAGGACTCCTCACACGTAAAACGTCACTCTTATGCATAAACATTCACTCCTTCCTCCTAATCCACCCTGTGGATTCGTCTTCTCTTTCTTTCCGATGTGACCAACTCATATCAGCGATCCTCCTCCTCCTGACCCACACCCTTCCTGTGGGTCCTTCTTCATCCTCCCATCGATATGACCGACTCACATCAATGGATCCCCTTCCTACTCTTCTTCATGAGACTGCATCACGCCGAATCTGTTACGATTCGTACGATCCCGCAAGAAATCATAGAGTAATGCTCCGCAGTTCAGATCTGCCTCGTCTACCCAACTGGGTTCGTCATATCCACGCCAATACACTAGAAATTCACGGTAAATCCGTCCGTATCTAGTTCGCTTCCCTGACCTCATGACGGTGATCTTCTCGACTTCGAACTCGTCGGCTTCGAGATCCACATTCCAACTATCTTCCGGTAGGACGACTTCGTCGAAATCCACCCGGTCGGATTCATCCACCGAAAGACGGGTTTGCGGCCGGTCCGGATATTCCCTGACCAACTTCAGCTTGGATACGTGTACTACAGGGAACAAGCGATATTCGGTACCTGCCGTTTCCAACTTCACCGCATGTTCCCCTATCTTTTCGCTCACCCGGAACGGTCCGTGCCATAGATGGGCCAATTTGCGGGCATACCCTTCCTTCACCCGATCTAAATAAAGCCACACCTACGATCCCACTTGGATTTGATGTGGACGACGTCTTCGTTGTGTCGATCCGCTTGATCTTGTATCGCACTCCGCAGCCGTTCGTTCACTTGGGATCTGGCTTGCCGGTAGTATTTCTGGACTTGGTATCGCCATCGTCTTGGATCTCGGTTTCTCTTCTTGGTGCTACATACCGGAATGACCGCTTCTAGGGTGGATTTAGGATTCCACCCATGTACCAAGTAAAATGGGGTGTCACCCCGGATCCTGTCTTGGGCGGTGTTCATCGCGAAGGGGAGTCGTTCTGCGTACTCATCCCAATCCCTCTGATCCAAATCCTGGACATACATCTTGAGTGCTCTCGTGATCGTCTGCACCATGCGCTCGGCCGACCCGTTAGCTTGGGGACGATATGCCATGGTTGCTCGCTGTCGCTGCCCCAGGATCCGGTGGAATGCTCGAAAGAAATCAGACATAAAGCCTGGCTCTCGGCCATGTCTAATCATCTCACTAGCCCCAAATCTTCGGAAAACACACTCCTCGTACGATTCCGCAATGGTTTGCGCAGTTCTAGACGCACTAGCTTTGGCAATCACATATCCGGTAAACAGGTCCACCCAAATCAACAATTCCGTGTTTCCTTTGAACGACTTGGGCAACGAGGGGATATGATCCATGGCTATGATTTGGAAAGGGTAAGTCGCTTGGACATTCCCAGGTGACTCCCCTTCGATTGTGGGCCTGCCCTTGCCTGTCTCACAATCCACACATTCACCGACATATCGTTGCACGCTCTTGAATAGCCCCCTCCAGTGGAAACATACCCGGATCCGTTGGTAGGTCCGACCAATACCCTGATGTCCACCTTCCAAGCTAGCGTGATAGTGATGTAGGACATCCTGTTGTAAGGTTTCCGGCATCACCAGTCTCATCAATCCATCCCGATCCTCGTTGACTCTCTTTGTAGGGAGACAATAGAAGAGCAAATCATTCAGATCCACTGCATAATCCGTAGCGACAATACTGTAGGATTTGGTATCCTCCCGACTCAGGTCTCGTACATCCCCCATCAGATATTTCTTTAGTCCCAAGTTCCACGCTTCTTCGTTCTGTGCTTTGAGGATCCGCTCAATGCGGACTCCCTTCACAAATGTTTCATCGAGAATCTGGGGGCTGGATCCAATCCTTCCTCTAGACCTAGTGACAGCCATTACCTGGGCTGTCCTTTTTTCGAATCCAACCACCACCACCTCATCTAGTCGGTTCAACGTAACGAGATCCTGATGCTCGGCCTCTCTCTCCACTTCGATACCACATTGATTCCGTAAAGCGGCACTGGCCAAGCTACCGGCACTGGCATTCCAATCTCGCTTGACATGCACCAACTCGTGATTCATCCAACCACGCAGGTGGACCATCACTTTCTGCCGTAACAGTGTTAGGGCCGGCTCCTTGCCGTCAATCTCACCTCGCACCTGTCTGATCACCAAATTTGAATCCCCACAAATCACCAGCCTTTTCGGATCCCGTCCCTTTAGTAGATCCAAACCCAGCAGGAGTCCGTTATACTCTGCTTCATTGACGGTAAGGCCCTCCGCATAAGTGGATCTGGCCCGTACAACTTCCCATCCGGGCAGTCTCCACAGTATTGCGCTGTATGCTCCTCCTCTGCGTCGTACGCGAGCGGATCCAACGAAACTCAGGGCGTACAGATCCTCATCCACTCGTACCGTCGGGATCGGGATCTGGATCCGGCGTTTGGACTCTTTCTTAGGAGCGATCCTAGTCAGCGCTTCATCCATCTTAGCTCGAGGTGTGATGCTCGCGGCCAAGACTCCCAGGATCTCGTCTTCCCCTTTCGAACACTTCACAATCTCCAGTGTCCAAGGTGAGAGTAAAGCTGCCCACTGTCCTAAACGTCCTTGTAACCCGGCCGACTTGAACAGCCAAGCTAGCGTAGAGTGTCGAGTCAGGATCCGGATGGATCTTCCCACCAGCACGTTGTGATTGAGATCCAACACGCGCAGGAGCGCGAGTATCTCTTTCTCCACCGCGCCGTAGTTCAGTTCATTTGGCTTTAGCGTCCGGCTGACGAAGGTGACTGGATGGCAGATCCCTTCATGTTCTTGTACCAAGGCTGCTGAGACTGCCCAGTCACTGGCATAAACTATCACCGTAGGTTGACGTTCCGGATCGAAATGACGGAGGATGGGTGTGGTCGCGATCCTGTTCCTCAGCTCCACGAATGCGTGTTGAGCT
Source organism: Phytophthora betacei (assembly GCA_011320135.1). Classification (NCBI taxonomy): domain Eukaryota; phylum Oomycota; class Peronosporomycetes; order Peronosporales; family Peronosporaceae; genus Phytophthora; species Phytophthora betacei. The sequence goes on from JAANHX010000011.1 coordinate 115,291, forward strand.
CGGATCCACCGAGGTTCCACCCTTTCCGAGTTCTGATCCGTCGTCTCTATCCAGATTGGATCCTCTTTCCTTTGGTCCCGGGGTAGATCCAGCTCCTATTTTAGGTCCTCTTCTGGCGTCGTACTACTTGGATCCCTTCGTGGCTCCGACATCTCCAGGGCCAGAGCTTGTTGGATTTTCATCCGGACAGCTGGAGTGGTCATCGCAGCAAAATCTACCTCTCTTAATTCATACAATACCGCGGCAAACAGGGCGTAATCCTCGATGAACCGACTGTAGTAGTTCAAACTGCCCAAGAAGGATTGCATCGCTCGTAACGACTGTGGGAAGGACAAATCGGCTAATGAAGACAGGTCCTTAGGATTCGCCTCCAATCCCTCCTTGGAAACTCGATGGCCTAAGTAATCCACCTTGCGCATCCCCCAATAGCTCTTTACCACACTGATAGAGAGATTCCACTTAGTACACGCCACCAGTAGGGATGTCACTCTTTCGCACAACTGATCCCACCATTCCGCCGGGATCAGAATGTCGTCGATGTAAGATCTGCGTCCTAACACAGACGGGGTCCCAGGATCCCCTGGATCCCCCGCTTCGAATGGATCCACTTCTGCATTGCCTTCCCCGGATCCACCCGTTTCGGGCTCCGGTATTCGGGTGAACCCATAGAGGGCGTTATCGATGAGGCGTTGGTAGATCTGGGGTGCGTTCTTCAATCCAAACGGCATCCGGTTCCACTCGAACAGTCCAAACGGTGTGATGAAAGCGGATATTGCGCGAGCTCGATCCGTCATAGTCACCACCCAGAAATCTCTAGTCATGTCAAGAGAACAGTACCAGCGTACTTTATTCAAATCTTCTAATAGCTCATTGATTAGGGGCATTGGATACATCATCAATCGGGTCAGGCCGTTAGCTAGCCGGTAATCAATGCACAGACGTATATCCACACCGTTCTTCTTGATGATGATTACCACCGGAGATGCCCACGGGGGCGTTGAGAAACTGATGATCTTGGCTTGCAGCAGGCCCTTAATCAGATCCGATAGTTTTTCTCGGAGCTGAGGTGCCACCTTCCGCACCCTTTGAGCGATCGGTTTCGCGTCGCCGACATCGATGTCACATTTGACTCCGCGGGCAGCGGGCGGTAATGCATTACCTTTACCAATCAGCAGATGTCGGCTATCCCAGATTTTCAGACGTAACCGATCCACTTCTGCGGGCTCGTTTGCCTCTGGATCCACTTGGATATCGTCAATCGTGACCTCCTCTGTGGTCAGCGGTACCTCCGGGATCACCGCCAGGCCTTCTCCGAGATCCTCGGCGTGTAGATCCCCGCCTTCATGGTAACAGACTTGTTCATCTTCCGTCTTCGTCGGATCCACCATTGGATCCAAGCACCGCGACCCTCTTTCACCTGTCAGTCCTTCTGTCTCCGTGGGATCAGGTACCCTGGTACCGGGTTAGCCACCCGTTGGATCGACTTGATCCTCTAGCGAGTTTAAACACGACGGTTCTGGTTTGACTAGTGTTGCCACTCTCGATAAGGATCCAGGCACTTTGTCCCATGAAAAGCTAGGATCCACTCGGGGGTTAGCGGGATCTGGCGACCAGGCTTCAGCTCTCTGCGGACCTTCATCCACCGACCCTGGGTTACCTAGGGGCCTGCTCTGGGGATCATCCCCGGTCTTGGATCTAGCCTCCATCGCTTGGACCTCAATCCGACGATCCCTCTGCAGGATCTTTCGCGAAGTTGGATATGAAGGCCGATCCACCAAGGGGCCAGTTGGCTCCGCCGGGAGCTCCCCCTCCCCGACAGATTCGATCTCGGTTGTCGCCTCGTACGCCAGATTCTGACATTCTCTGTAACGGCGGGATCCCACTGACACATATCCAGGTCGCCTAGGGATACCGTCCTTCGCCAACCATCGGCCGATCTCCTCATAATGGTCCAGTAATAGTCTCTTGTCGCTGACGTTCGTGACCTGGAGGTATTGTGATCGACCTGGTCCCTGGATTACAGTAGGCACCCATTTCTCGCCCCGAGTGACCCACAGTTTCTCATGTTCCACCCACTTCAACCGATCTGGCAGCTCCCAGGTCTCCCCGGGCTCGATCCAGGTTGTCTTATCCGCCCTTATGATCCTCATCTTCGCCCCGTACAACGGTCGCCGTCCGCTGAGCTGGATCCGCATCTCGTCAGGGAAACAAAGCGTCCCATCCGCCAGATCCAACCTCACTCCGGCTGGTACCATGAAATCCATCCCGAGGATGGCGTCTTGACCAGCGAGATCTCCAACCCAAATATCGAACCAGTATACCAAACAACCTGCCAGCGTGATCTTGATCCGCGTTCTCCCATTCGTACGGTACACGCCTTCACCAATCCCAACACAATCTTGGATCCGACTCCCATCCACCTGACACCCAACCTTACGAGCAAAGGCGGTATCTAGTATAGACACCTCGGCACCACTATCTAGAAGTAGGATTGCTTTTTCATTGTTGATCTTGCTCCCTACTTTGGCTTGTCTGAACCACTTTCCTGGGGCATGGTACTTCCAGTATCCACGGGACTCCTCTGTCAGCAGATCCATGGATCCAACATCTTCAGATCCACGGGATCCAGTGACCTGACGAACTTTCGACGGATCTGCAATGACCTCACCCTTGGTAGGCTCAAACCATCGACGATGTTGTCGTTTCTCCCAGTAACCGCGCGCCTCTCCCCTCTGTAGATCCAGGGTTGAAGAGATTTCGGATCTGGCGAATTCATCCACTTGGCACAAACTAGAAACCTTGGCAACTGACACTTCATGTAGATCACGTGTATTATCGACTGGATCTAGGGTCCTGCTACCTGGATCTAGCGATGTCTTGTTCACAAATGCATAAATGCAGTACCTAGAACGCTCGGCTCGTACCGGATTCAAACCCGGTGAGCGTCCTAGTTTAACATCTTCTCAGCCACTTCTGGCAACATCCCTCGGTGCTTGGCTGGATCAAACCACTGGCGGATCTGGTTGTAGAATTCCTCCATCGGGCACCTGCCAACGTCGTGAATCTCGCCACAACCGCGACACACGTAGAAGCAATGATCTCCGGGATGACCTTTCTTGCCACACTTCTCACAGACCAGATGTTTCCAGCATCCAGATTCTGTGTGCTTCCGGGATCCGCACGGCGAACACCTGACTTGTGCTGTCCCGTCCATGAGATCTCGGGATCTGTACATCCCACGGTCCCCGGGTACGGTATCCCCCGGTCGAGAGTTGTCTCCTGTCTTCGCCGTTCGATCGTTGGACGCAGTGAGACAGACTCGACGGTAATCCTCTGGTCGGAGTCCGAACCATCGGATCCCGATTCAGTTCCTGAGTCGGGCGCCGTGACTTGGTGGACGCGTCGAGCTGGGGCCGGTGTCGGAGCTATTTAGCGATACTTGCCGGATCCGACCGCCGCCTTCTTCTGGCGGTGTTTCGCGCGATCCACAGCCCGCAGCACTTCTTCGAGTTCATCTGCGTCTGGAAGACGTAACAGGGTCAGCCTGTCGGCCAGATCCACATCTCCCAACGTCTCGATGAAATGATCCACGTGTTCCCGCAGTACCTTGGATCCCCCATCCTTGATCTTCAACTTGGCCCGTAGACCGGCCACATTTAGTCGATGTAGGTATTCCAGCGGGGATTCATCCGATCTGCGGCGAGCATGGTAGTATTGTCGCGCCACCGACACTCCCAATCCACAGTACTGGGTCTGGAAACTGCGCAGCCAATCTGGCCACTTGTTCCTGGTGGATCTGCCCAGCTGCCGATACCAGTTCCTGGCTGGCCCCGCTAGCAGATCCGCAAAGGTCAAACACTTCTCAGCATCCGACGCTTGATCTCTCATGAGGGCCGACTTGACTTTGCTGATCCATGTTCTCGCTCGGTCCTCATCTTGATCCTTGCCCGTGAACTCCTTCAGATCCGATATGGCTGAGATCCGTACCCTCTGGATCATGGACGATCAACCCGCCCCGGCTGCGGCTGTTGCTACCACCGCCGACGAAGGGGATGGTCCATCCAGATCATCTGGGTCGAGCTCATCATGGGAGTTGCCTTCCTCCACTGACTCCATCTCCACGTCTCCATGTTCGTGGAGCAATTGCGCTTGTGGCACGGGCGCTCTCATACCCTGTTCGGCCAGAAACCGACTCATCGCAGCTTCGAAGTGTCGTTGCAGGGTGCCCGAGGAAGTGTCGGAAGAGCCTGTGGCCGTCTGGTCCACTGGCGAGACCGGATCCGTGAGGCGATTACCTTGAGCCCGATCTGACGATAATCCCATTGGCTTCTTGCTGGATCTGGCTCGATCCTGGTTGGATTGTATCAGATACGGATAGGGCGTACTGGATCCCGAGTCTTCACACTCGAGGGCGCTTCCTGTCCCCGGATCCTCGCCCGCGCTTCCAGCATGGATGCCCCGGAGGGTCCCAAAGTCATGCGTCGGGGCTCGGACGACGTGTCTGACCCATCCTCAGCCGCGGATTTGTAGTTCGAGGACGCAGCTTGGCTGATCCTCGGCGACGACACTGGATCCATAGTGTGCGACCTTTCTCCGGCGATGGGCTTGACTCTGACGAAGAGTTCCCGCGTCGCGGATACGATGAGATCCAAGTATAGCTCGAAGATATCCTCTGCGTCGAACACACCAGCTACGATGCCTGACTCCGTAAGCAAACGTAATAGATCTTTGACTGCCACCAACTTGTTCGCCGTTTTCGTTGGTGCTCTCACCGGTTCCCTTGGATCTTCGATCTGTCGTGGATTCAGGATCCGCATGACAGGATCTTGATACAGAAAATCGCGTAGAGCTTGGTGGCGATATACGAACTCGAGATCCTTGTCAGGCCAGCTTGACCTGGATCCAACTTGGTCTTGTTCCGACTCTGGAGCTTGCATCTTCTTCCGCGTAGTCTTACTCGTTTTCGTCTTCTTTCTCGTTTCTTCGACTAGCGGGGTTGGGTTTAGGTACAGTATTGGCTTAACCGGTGAATCTACAAATGCATACCGTTTCGCCTTCACTTTCCCTTGTTTTGCTAGCGGATCTTGACTTTGGTCAAGATCCGCAGGGGTCCCCGAGGGGACCTGGGGGGGATAGAGAGGTTTCTCTTCTAGATCCGGATCCACCTCTCTTCCCCGTCGACAGAGTTCCTCCCAAAACCCCATCGATCCGCGGATCTTGTTTCGTTCAGCAGCGTCTTCGTCGATCCGACCTCCGACGACGCCTCTTCCCCTGGCTCAATCTTCACTTGAGCATCTTCTTGGGACTCACGGTGAAATCCCGAGTCACCAAAAGATCCGGGCACGCGCACCATTGTGGTGTAGCGGGATCAGCAAAATCTGCGAGATTGCCAGATCCAACTTACCAACAGCGCCCAGACACCGACTAACGGAGGGGGTCCCCCGACGATCCGTGTTCTGCTGAACTTTCCTCACCTTGTGTACCCGTCGGTAGGGCGGGATCTTGTTCTCTCGGTAACTTCCGAAGCGTTCAAGTGGTGAAGCTTGGGTGTCTTGGCGAGACGTGGGGATGGGGTGGAGCAGCAGTGGAAAATCTTCACTTTGCGTCCGTGGATGGTTCCGAATCCTAAGCGAATATTCGAGCTTATGGATCCGGGGCCTAGATCGTGGATCTGGCCGTAGGGTTGCCTTGCGGGTGTGTTCCCTTGCCTTTGTAGTTCCTTTGTGTCGTACTTGCCGCCTCCTGTGACGGGATCTTGAGAGTTGAGAACCTCTAGGGTGTAACCGACCAAATAGTAAATTCGGTTAACCTGTCGGATCTGCACGTGTATAGGAAAGCTCACTAGGTTGTAGGAACTGGCCAATGTATTATCCAGTTATCACTACCAACACTAGATTCGCAAATCCCAACCTTCTGCGAGCTCGTACGGCCAATGTAGTTCCGATTCTTGAGGGCAGGAAGGCACTTGCGTGTTATGGTGCAAATGAGATTCTGTATTGATACTTAAGCCTATACCTGCCTGAGTCTCTACCTTCTATGACTTTTACTTGCTAAATCCCTTACCAGGCCCGGCTGCATGTCCTTTCTCTCCTTGACCCATCATCCCAGCTGTATTATCTTCAGATCCACCGGATCCATGACGTAATCATTATGGTCACCCTATTATGGGTATACTCATCCGGATCCAGGTCGCTGGATCCACTTCACTGTAAGTGCACACCCGTCGTGGATCTGGGCTCTCCAATCATCCAACATCGTCTTGCAGCCGTCTGTGATCTCCATTTTCCCACGAAACGTCGAGATCCACAGCATCCATCATCTCTGTACCCTGGATCCAGGTCCCTCTCTGCGGGATCCTCCCTCTTTGGATCCGAACTCGGAAGTATGGGATCCGGGGCACCTCGCGGTGGATCCTGACTTCGTGTTAGCCGTGGCTACTAGATCCACCTTCAGGTGGCACCTACCATCATTCCTTCATAGGATCCACACTCGATCCACTCTTATATAGTATATCCCATATCCATCTAAGTGAATCCAGGTAAGGGTGGATCCGAGATAAGTCTTGGTGGATCTTGCCTTCCCGTACATCACTCATACCAGATCCATCGTCATTTCGTACGGGGTGTTGCTCGTCATTACTAATCCACCACAGGCAACTTGCATCCGTGCCAGACAATCTCTAATCACTTGAAATTGTCACTGATTCGGGATAGTGACCCCGCGTCAGGCCCATTCTCTTATTGCTGAGAAAGCACTTCAACACACTAGCGGGATCCACCAGCGCGGTCGTCAACGTATCCCATGGTGCGGCATTATGTAACCCTTCCAGGTGAGATCGGGTGACGAGCGAATCCACATATCCGGACGTCGGCATGATATCCTCTTTGCGAGGGAATTTCCACTCAGTACGGAACGGCAACTCAGGGAACAGGACTGTAATCTTCATCGTGACGATGGCGACCCGGTTCATTTTTTTGGCGGACCAAGACTCAATATCTTTTTGTGGCGAAAGCCACAAGGGCACGCCGACCAGGGATGAAGGTAGCATCCGGACCAAACGGAGCCACGGGGAGTATGCCTAGTAAAGAAGAGTTCGGAAGAGCGGGGATCAAGGCATATCCAGGGGGTCCGCCACCGCGAGGTGATCCCCCTCCACCATTGCTACCCGATCCATCGTCACTGTCGACCTGGATCGCGGATCCCGCAGTGCCGGCCCCAGATCCGGGCGCGCCAGCGACTTGCTTGGTCGGTGTCGAGAGGGATCACCGCCGACCTTCGGATCTGGATTGGGACAAAGCCCGCTGTGTGTCTTCTTCCAAGGCATCATCGGCGATTCGGGCTTCCTCGGAATCCTCCGAACTTTCATCGCCATCGTCGTCACTACCGGCGTCATCGTCAGGACTGAAGGAATAGTGGTCGGTGGAGAGAGTACGCTTCGAGGACGATCGGATAGGAGGTCTCGAGCCGTTGGACCAATCAGATCCCTCGTCGTCATCCGAACTGCGGAGTCCACAACCGGTGGGGATAGCACATTTAGCTTTCCCTTACCGGACCCAGTTCCGACAGTTGGAGAACCGGTAGAAGCTGGTAGAGGAACGGTAGGCACCGTCACGGAAGGGCCAGCAGTGGATCCCGACTGAGACGAACTAGACTTGTCCGTGGATGTGGCTGGCCCCGTCGTAGAAGGAGCAATTGCCGTGGATCCAGTCAAATCAACTGCCTGGGACGACGTCGCGATGGTGGATCCAGCCTTGGAGCTGGAACCAGTGTTTGACACCGCAGCGACGGATCCAGTCTTGGCCACAGAACTAGTCTTCGACACCACAGCAGTGGATCCCACCTTGGATGTAGGTCCCGACTTGGACGTGGCAGTGGATCCAGTCTTGGATGCAGGTCCCGACTTGGACGTAGCAGCGGATCCGGTCTTAGATCCAGATCCCGATTTCGACACAGGAGCCGTGGATCTAGTCTTTGATCCCGATCCCAATTTCGGCGCCGCAGTAGATCCAGTCTTGGATCTAGCTCCGGACTTCGAGGACGAAACCGAAGGCTTGGACGAGGATCCGGTCTTGGAGACTGCCTTAGAGGCAGAGCCGACTTTGGGCTTAGCCTTGGCAGGGGCTCTAGCCGGAGAAGAGGCTCGGGACTTCTTGTGAGGCCGGGAGACCCAATACCAGAAGCCGGGGATGCACTACGCGACCGTTTCGCACCCGACGGACCCGCCCCACTTGGAGACTGCTGGGAAGCTGAAACACTAGCGGCCGGGGGCGATCCAGCAAGGGGAGAGATTGGATTCGATGATCCAGTGGGAGGAGAAAGTGGATCCAAGATGGCCGCGGCCACCAGAGTTAGTCGTCGACGCGCCAAGTCCCGCTCGGACAACCTGCGATCGCGCTCCAGAACCAGCTGCTGGTGCTGAGCACGAGCGGTAGCGAGCTGATCCCGTAGCTGTGTCCAAGTTGTCTCGACATTATTCAATTTGTCACCTGGATCAACATAACGAGTGAATATGGGATTACAAGAGGGAAACAAAAGAGGATCCACGTACTCATGCGACGGATCTTGGATTTCAGCTCCGTTTGCGCTCGCATGGCATCTGCCCACTCGGTGGCTGCCTTGTCACGCTGAAGCTCGGTATCCGTTATCTTGTCCTGAATCTCGTCGCGGGCTTGAGTCATGCGAACGAATTCCTCAGGCGCGTAGTCACGCCCAGCCGATAATTTCTCGATCGACTCTTTGGCGTCCTTTAACCCCTCGAAAAGCTGTACCAGAGCCACGTTTGGCGACGAGGGAGGTAGATTCGGTGCAAGGGACCCTCCGCGCGCTGACCTTAATGCGGGTCCGCCATGGGCGGACCCACATAGTCGTTCGTAGCCACCTGTTCCTAAGTCAGGCGCAACTCGTCGCGGAGCCGATCCAAGCTCTCGTCAGCAGCCACGCTAGCGGCTTGGGCATCTTCAAGACCCCGCTCGAGACTGTGGTGTAGCGGGATCAGCAAAATCTGCGAGATTGCCAGATCCAACTTACCAACAGCGCCCAGACACCGACTAACGGAGGGGGTCCCCCGACGATCCGTGTTCTGCTGAACTTTCCTCACCTTGTGTACCCGTCGGTAGGGCGGGATCTTGTTCTCTCGGTAACTTTCGAAGAGTTCAAGTGGGAAGCTTGGGTGTCTTGGCGAGACGTGGGGATGGGGTGGAGCAGCAGTGGAAAATCTTCACTCTGCGTCCGTGGATGGTTCCGAATCCTAAGCGAATATTCGAGCTTATGGATCCGGGGCCTAGATCGTGGATCTGGCCGTAGGGTTGCCTTGCGGGTGTGTTCCCTTGCCTTTGCGTTTCCTTTGTGTCGTACTTGCCGCCTCCTGTGACGGGATCTTGAGAGTTGAGAACCTCTAGGGTGTAACCGACCAAATAGTAAATTCGGTTAACCGGTCGGATCTGCACGTGTATAGGAAAGCTCACTAGGTTGTAGGAACTGGCCAATGTATTATCCAGTTATCACTACCAACACTAGATTCGCAAATCCCAACCTTCTGCGAGCTCGTACGGCCAATGTAGTTCCGATTCTTGAGGGCAGGAAGGCACTTGCGTGTTATGGTGCAAATGAGATTCTGTATTGATACTTAAGCCTATACCTGCCTGAGTCTCTACCTTCTATGACTTTTACTTGCTAAATCCCTTACCAGGCCCGGCTGCATGTCCCTTCTTCCCTTGACCCATCATCCCAGCTGTATTATCTTCAGATCCACCGGATCCATGACGTAATCATTATGGTCACCCTATTATGGGTATACTCATCCGGATCCAGGTCGCTGGATCCACTTCACTGTAAGTGCACACCCGTCGTGGATCTGGGCTCTCCAATTATCCAACATCGTCTTGCAACCGTCTGTGATCTCCATTTTCCCACGAAACGTCGAGATCCACAGCATCCATCATCTCTGTACCCTGGATCCAGGTCCCTCTCTGCGGGATCCTCCCTCCTTGGATCCGAACTCGGAAGTATGGGATCCGGGACACCTCGCGGTGGATCCTGACTTCGTGTTAGCCGTGGCTACTAGATCCACCTTCAGGTGGCACCTACCATCATTCCTTCATAGGATCCACACTCGATCCACTCTTATATAGTATATCCCATATCCACCTAAGTGAATCCAGGTAAGGGTGGATCCGAGATAAGTCTTGGTGGATCTTGCCTTCCCGTACATCACTCATACCAGATCCATCGTCATTTCGTACGGGGTGTTGCTCGTCATTACTAATCCACCACAGGCAACTTGCATCCGTGCCAGACAATCTCTAATCACTTGAAATTGTCACTGATTCGGGATAGTGACCCCGCGTCAGGCCCATTCTCTTATTTCTGAGAAAGCAGTTCACCACATTACCGTGGATCCGCGATTGGAGCTGGTTGATCTCGGATCCGGCGAGCGCCATTCCCCGAAGGAGATGGTCGTTATCATCTCGCAAGCCATCCCGTTGACGGGAGGCACAATCCAGCCATCCAGTCAAGTCGCGGATCTCCACTGCCCGGTCGGCCAGCAGGAGTAGCAGGTCCTGCGAACGAGAAGTACGCGGTGCTCCCATCTTTGTATCTCCATGGCCTGATCGTGGACCTAAGCTTGCAAAGTTTGGAGCCGGGTGGTGTACGAAGACGTGGATAACGACTTGTATGCCTGTTGAGCCGCCGCCTCTGCGTGTTGAGCTCGGTCCCGAGCATCTTGGGCCGCCTGGAGCTCTGCCGTCAAGGTCCGCACTTGATCGGAAAGAGCTTGGGCCAAAGCCCGCAAATCCGTAGGCGACATAGTGGGACTGACCGGCGGAGGGACGGATGGGGCTTTGCCCAGTGATTTGCTCGTACGTTTGGTGAGAGACATGTGTCACGTGGAGGAGGAAGCTGTTGGAGAAGCAGTGACGTTGGGAGTGTATGTTGTGAACGCTGTTGTGCAGCGTCGACCACGTACAGGAGGCGATTGTGGTGAAGTGCTTTCTCAGAAATAAGAGAATGGATCTAGCAAGGAGTCACTGTCCTGAATTAGTGACATCACCAAGTGATTAGGGAGGATTTGGATCGCCCGGCATGGATCCACGCTTCTCGAAGTGGATTGGCCAAGATCAAAGTGGCATCCGGTATGGACCGACGATGGATCTGGTATGGATAACGTATGGGAAGGCAGGATCCACCAAGGAAAGACTCGAATCCACCCTCACCTGAGTTCACTTAGGGGATTTGGGATGTACCATGTACAGTTGGATCACGTGGGGATCCGATGAAGGAAGGATGGTAGGTGTCCTCTGAAGGTGGATCTGGTATCAACGACTAACGCGAAGGCAAGATCCACCACGATATGTCCCACATCCCACACTTCCGAATCCGAATCCAAGGGGGTGAGGATCCCACATGGAGTGACCTGGATCCACGATATGGGGATGGTGGATGCAATGGATCTCGAACTTTCGTGGGACGATGAAGATCACAGACGGTCGCAAGGCGATGTTGGATGATTGGAGAGCTCAGATCCATGATGAGCGTATGCTTCTAGTGAGGTGGATTAAGGTGGCCTGGATCCGGACAAGTGTACCCATAATGTGACGGCCATAATGATTACGCCATGGATCCGGTGGATCTGAGGATAATACAGCTGGGATGCTGGGTCAAGGAGAGAAAGGACATGCAGCCGAGCCTGGTAGGTGATTTAGCAAGTGAAGGACATAGAAGGTAGAAATCCAGGCAGGTAAAGGCTTAAGTATCAATACAGACTTCAATTTGAACAGTATCACGCAAGTGCCTTCCTGCCCTCAAGAATCGGAACTACATTGGCCGTACGAGCTCGCAGAAGGTTGGGAATTGCGAATCTAGTGTTGGTAGTGATAACTGGATAATACATTGGCCAGATCCTACAACCTAGTGAGTTTTCATTTACGCGTGCAGATCCGAAGGGTTAACCGGATTTACTACTTGGCCGGCTACACCTAAGAAGCTCTCAACTCTCAAGATCCCGTCACAGGAGGCGGCAAGTACGACGCAACGGAAACGCAAAGGCAAGGGAACACACCCGCAAGGCAACCCTACGGCCAGATCCACGATCTAGGCCCTGGATCCACCAAGCTCGAATATTCGCTTGGGATCCAGAACCAACCACGGACGCAGAGTCAAGATTTTGCCACTGCTGCTCCACCCCATCCCCACGTCTCTAAGGTGAAGTGCTTTCTCAGAAATAAGAGAATGGACCCAGCAAGGGGTCACTATCCCGAATCAGTGACAATTTGAAGTGATTAGAGAGGATTTGGATCGTCCGGCGCGGATGCACGTTGCGAGGTGGATTGGCCATGACGAGCAGCACCCCGTATGAGACGACGATGGATCTGGTATGAGTGATGTACGGGAAGGCAATATCCACCAAGGAATATCTCGGATCCACCCTTACCTGGATTCACTTAGGTGGATATGGGATATACTATTGTGGTGTAGTGATTTCTCCGTAGTTGCGGATTATCACCCGTCGACAAAGACGTGACACCGCCCACGATGTTCAAGCGGCGAACCCTCGGTCATGTGATGTACGGAGACGCCAAGGTGCAAGGGACTCGACGGCGTCATCTCCGAACTTTCAACGAGTAGTGGATACGGCCCATATGTCACTGTGGTGTTGGAAATTCCACGTGAACTTTAGCTACAAATGTAGTTAGGAAGCTCCCACAACAATACGTCTACTAGGATAGTAAACGATCGGTTGGGCGGACCTGAAGACCCCAGTTCTGCCCTTGCACCGGGACAAACTGGACCTTGTAAACTACTTATATAGGCCAACCAGTAAAAATATGAACACGCTCCTAGCACGAGCAAAGCTAGCGGGTGTTGTGAATCCTCGTGGTCCCAACAGCGGAAGGGTACCAGGCACGGGTAAGCCTTTTACGAGATCACCGAGTGTTCAACACTCAGTTGGAAGAATAAAAGGGAGGCAATTCAAGCACTCCCAGTCGTGCAAATAAGCCGTCACGTAAAACCTTCCGATAATAATCGGCCAATACACAAAGTCTCTTGGCCTTGCCGGATGAACCCTCGCTACAGAGCTTCGAGTTCACCGACAGACATAACACACTCAAACAAGCTTGACCCTTGAAGCCGGACGTCGCTCTGTGTGCTTGAGTGGAAATTCTGTTCTGTATTTAAGCTTACCCTTTCGGGTCTATTCCTAATAAGAAGTCCTAATCAAGTATACAAATATCAAGTGAAAAAATGATCCGTTATGGATCTTCTTACATGCCAAGCGTCGTCTGCACCGTCGCATGAGTATCTTTAACGGTCCGCGCCCTGTCCCAGACGGTGAACGTGTCTTCCAAGGGTCGTTGAGTCTTCCGCGAACTCATCCCAACCGCCACTGAGGGTTCGTACCGTAGACGGTCCGCTGAATGCGAATCCGGCCCGTCCATTATTAATAATAAGGACAGCCTGGATTCAGTGACATATGGACGTATCCAATACTCGTTGAAAGTTCGGAAGTGACGCCGTCAAGTCCCTTGCACCTTGGCGTCTCCGTACATCACATGACCGAGGGTTCGTCGCTTGAACATCTTGGGCGGTGTCACGTCTTTGTCGACGGGTGATAATCCGCAACTACGGAGAAATCACTACACCACAACTGCCCCTGTCGCAATGGAAGCCACGGTACTGACGCCCGTTGTGACATTTCTTCCTTCTCCAATTCACCATCCAGTCACCGTATGTCCAAGCGTCTGAATCGAGCCGTGTCCGACGCGTTTCAGCGTCTCAATCCTCGTCGACGTCGCGAACGTGAACAGCTGGAGGTACATCAGCTCATCCTTCTCTTGAATCATCGGCACCTTGCTCATCACCCCGCATTACTCGACTTGTTTCTCAGGAGGGCAAGACCGAGGGTTCGAACGCCCCTCAGTCTGCTACACTTCCCCTGACAGCAGCGTCATCAGCCGGTCCTCCGGCGCTTCCTGCCCCGGACTCTTCACCCCCTGCGGTAGGATGGGGAATCCAAGGTACTACGGGAACACGTGGATCATTTCATCGAGACGTTGGGAGATGTGGATCTGGCCGACAGGCTGACCCTGTTACGTCTTCCAGACGCAGATAAGCTTGAAGAAGTGCTGCGGGCTGTGGATCGCGCGAACCACCGCCAGAAGAAGGCGGCGGTCGGATCCGGCAAGTATCGCTAAATAGCTCCGACACCGGCCCCAGCTCGACGTGTCCACCAAGTCACGGCGCCCGACTCAGGAACTGAATCAGGATCCGACGGTTCGGACTCCGACCCTGAAGATTACGTCGGCAAGTGCTCGATGGAAGAATTCTACAACCAGATCCGCCAGTGGTTTGATCCAGCCAAGCACCGAGGGATGTTGCCAGAAGTGGCTGAGAAGATGTTAAACTAGGACGCTCGCCGGGTTTGAATCCGGTACGAGCCGAGCGTTCTAGGTACTGCATTTATGCATTTGTGAACAAGACATCGCTAGATCCAAGTGGCAGGTCCCTAGATCCAGTCGATAATACACGTGATCTACATGAAGTGTCAGTTGCCAAGGTTTCTAGTTTGTGCCAAGTGGATGAATTCGCCAGATCCGAAATCTCTTCAACCCTGGATCTACAGAGGGGAGAGGCGCGCGGTTACTGGGAGAAACGACAACATCGTCGATGGTTTGAGCCTACCAAGGGTGAGGTCATTGCAGATCCGTCGAAGGTTCGTCAGGTCACTGGATCCCGTGGATCTGAAGATGTTGGATCCATGGATCTGCTGACAGAGGAGTCCCGTGGATACTGGAAGTACCATGCTTCAGGAAAATGGTTCAGACAAGCCAAAGTAGGGGGCAAGATCAACAATGAAAAAGCAATCCTACTTCTAGATAGTGGTGCCGAGGTGTCTATACTAGATACCGCCTTTGCTCGTAAGGTTGGGTGCCAAGTGGATGGGACTGGGATCCAAGATTCTGTTGGGAATGGTGAAGGCGTGTACCCTACGAATGGGAGAACTCGGATCAAGATCACGCTGGCAGGATGTTTGGTATATTGGTTCGATATTTGGGTCGGAGATCTCGCTGGTCAAGACGCCATCCTCGGGATGGATTTCATGGTACCAGCCGGAGTAAAGTTGGATCTGGCGGATGGGACACTGTGTTTCCCAGACGAGATGCGGATCCAGCTCTGCGAACGGCGACCGTTGTACGGGGCGAAGATGATGATCATAAGGGCGGATAAGACGACCTGGATCGAGCCCGGAGAGACCTGGGAACTGCCAGATCGGTTGAAGTGGGTGGAACATGAGAAACTGTGGGTCATTCGGGGTGAGAAGTGGGTGCCTACAGTAATCCAAGGACCAGGTCGATCACAATACCTCCAGGTCACGAATGTCAGCGACAAGAGACTATTACTGGACCATTATGAGGAGATTGGGCGATGGTTGGCGAAGGTTGGTATCCCTACGCGACCTGGAAATGAGACCACCCAAAACAAATGATACTTACGAGCCATTTAGAGTTATCGAGATAATCGAGCGTAAAGTTGGCCAATCGATTTTCGCACTTAACCGGAACTGTAACATTTATTGTAAACTTCCATCGAATAAAACTGTATAACTACCTATATTTAATTGCTTTTAACAAGAGCTTTCAAACAGCACTTGAATTTTTAAAAATGAAAAAGAATTGAGCTCACAACACTCCTAAATGTATCGTCATTTCGAGGGCCCATAAATGGAGATAATAGTTTTGAGCGACCACAACTTCTTCAGTTTTAAGCATTATGTAGCTTATAAGGGTTCAAGCGATAGAGGAGACGCCCCGCTTTTGTTTAGAGTGCTTTAATCGCGATTCATATTTAGGTTCGTAAGTATCATTTTGTTTTGGGTAGTCTCATATGTGTCAGTGGGATCCCGTCGCTATAGAGGATGGCAGAATCTGGTGTGGTGAAGTGCTTTCTCAAAAATAAGAGAATGGACCTAACGCGGGGTCACTACCCCGAATCAGTGACAATTTCAAGTGATTAGAGAGGGTTCGGATCGTCCGGCGCGGATGCAAATTGCCTGAGGTGGATTAGCCATGACGAGCAGCACCCAGTATGAGACGACGATGGATCTGGTATGAGTGATGTACGGGAAGGCAAGATCCACCAAGACTTATCTCGGATCCACCCTTACCTGGATTCACTTAGGTGGATATGGGATATACTATATACGGGTGGATCGAGTGTGGATCCTATGAAGGAATGATGGTAGGTGCCACCTGAAGGTGGATCTAGTAGCCACGGCTAACACGAAGTCAGGATCCACCGCGAGGTGTCCCGGATCCCATACTTCCGAGTTCAGATCCAAGGAGGGAGGATCCCGCATAGAAGGACCTGGATCCAGGGTATAGGGATGATGGATGCAGTGGATCTCGAACTTTCGTGGGACAATGGAGATCACAGACGATTGCGAGATGATGTCGAACGATTGGAGAGCTCGGATCCACGGCGAGTGTACAATTACAGTGAAGTGGATCCAAACGACCTGGATCCGGATGAGTGTACCCATAATAGGGTGACCATATTGATTACGCCATGGATCCGGTGGATCTGAGGATAATACAGCTGGGATGATGGGTCAAGGAGAGAAAGGACATGCAGCCGAGTCTGGTGAGGGATTTAACAAGTAAAAGACATAGAAGGTAGAAATCCAGGCAGGTATAGGGTTAATTATCAATACAGAACTCAATTTGCACAGTATCACGCAAGTGCCTTCCTGCCCTCAAGAATCGGAACTACATTGGCCGTACGAGCTCGCAGAAGGTTGGGATTTGCGAATCTAGTGTTGGTAGTGATAACTGGATAATACATTGGCCAGATCCTACAACCTAGTGAGCTTTTCCTTTACTTGTGCAGATCCGACCGGTTAACCGAATTTACTACTTGGTCGGTTACACCCTAGAGGCTCTCAACTTTCAAGATCCCGTCACAGGAGGCGGCAAGTACGACGCAAAGGAACTACAAAGGCAAGGGAACACACCCGTAAGGCAACCCTACGGCCAAGTCCACGATCTAGGCCCCGGATCCATAAGCTCGAATATTCGCTTGGGATCCGGAACCATCCACGGACGCAGAGTGAAGATTTTCCACTGCTGCTCCACCCCATCCCCACGTCCCGCCAAGACACTCAAGCTTCACCACTTGAACTTTTCGGAAGTTACCAAGAGAACAAGATCCCGCCCTACCGACGGGTACACAAGGTGAGGAAAGTTCAGCAGAACACGGATCGTCGGGGGACCCCCTCCGTTAGTCGGTGTCTGGGCGCTGTTGGTAAGTTGGATCCAACAATATCGCACATTTTGCTGATTCCGCTACACCACAATGGTGCGCGTGCCCGGATCTTTTGGTGACTCGGGATTTAACCGTGAGTCCCAAGAAGATGCTCATGTGGTGTAGCGGGATCAGCAAAATCTGCGATATTGTTGGATCCAACTTACCAACAGCGCCCAGACACCGACTAACGGAGGGGGTCCCCCGACGATCCGTGTTCTGCTGAACTTTCCTCACCTTGTGTACCCGTCGGTAGGGCGGGATCTTGTTCTCTTGGTAACTTCCGAAAAGTTCAAGTGGTGAAGCTTGAGTGTCTTGGCGGGACGTGGGGATGGGGTGGAGCAGCAGTGGAAAATCTTCACTCTGCGTCCGTGGATGGTTCCGGATCCCAAGCGAATATTCGAGCTTATGGATCCGGGGCCTAGATCGTGGACTTGGCCGTAGGGTTGCCTTACGGGTGTGTTCCCTTGCCTTTGTAGTTCCTTTGCGTCGTACTTGCCGCCTCCTGTGACGGGATCTTGAAAGTTGAGAGCCTCTAGGGTGTAACCGACCAAGTAGTAAATTCGGTTAACCGGTCGGATCTGCACAAGTAAAGGAAAAGCTCACTAGGTTGTAGGATCTGGCCAATGTATTATCCAGTTATCACTACCAACACTAGATTCGCAATTCCTAACCTTCTCCGAGCTCGTACGGCCAAATGTAGTTCCGGTTCTTGAGGGCAGGAAGGCACTTGCGTGATACTGTGCAAATTGAGTTCTGTATTGATAATTAACCCTATACCTGCCTGGATTTCTACCTTCTATGTCTTTTACTTGTTAAATCCCTCACCAGACTCGGCTGCATGTCCTTTCTCTCCTTGACCCATCATCCCAGCTGTATTATCCTCAGATCCACCGGATCCATGGCGTAATCAATATGGTCACCCTATTATGGGTACACTCATCCGGATCCAGGTCGTTTGGATCCACTTCACTGTAATTGTACACTCGCCGTGGATCCGAGCTCTCCAATCGTTCGACATCATCTCGCAATCGTCTGTGATCTCCATTGTCCCACGAAAGTTCGAGATCCACTGCATCCATCATCCCTATACCCTGGATCCAGGTCCTTCTATGCGGGATCCTCCCCCCTTGGATCCGAATCCGGAACTATGGGATCCGGGGTACCTCGCGGTGGATCTCGACTTCTCGTTAGCCGTGGCTACTAGATCCACCCTTGGATGACACCTACCACCATTCCTTCATAGGATCCACACTCGATCCACTGGTACATAGTATATCCCATATCCACCTTAGTGAATCCAAGTAAGGGTGGATCCGAGATAAGTCTTGGTGGATCTTGCCTTCTCGTACATCGCTCATACCAGGTCCATCGTCATTGCATACGGGGTGTCGCTCGTCATGGCTAATCCACCACAGGCAACTTGCACCCGTGCCGAACAACCCAAATCCTCTCTAATCACTTGAAATTGTCACTGATTCGGGATAGTGACCCCGCGTCAGGCCCATTCTCTTATTTCTGAGAAAGCACTTCACCACAATCGCCTCCTGTACGTTGTCGGCGCTGCACAACAGCGCTCACGACGTGCACTACCAGCATCCACAACCGCTTTTTCCCCTTCGCGACACATGTCTCCCGCCAAACGTACTGGCAAATCGCCGGGCAAGGCCCCATCCACCACCCCTCCGGTCAGTCCGTCTTCCATGTCGCCCACCGATCTGCGGGTTCTAGCCCAGGCTCTTTCCGATCAGGTGCAAACCCTGACGGCGGAGCTCCAGACGGCTCAAGATACCCAAGGCCAAGCTGCGTCTCTGCACGCCACCCAACTCCAAACCTTGCGAGCCCAGGTCCATGACCAGGCTATGGAGATCCAGGGGTGGGAGCACCGTGCGGCCTCTCGGTCGCAGGACCTACGACTCTTGCTGGCTGATCAGGCGGTCGAGATCCGCGACCTGACCGGGCGGTTGGATCACGCCTCCCGTCAACGGGACAGCATGCGGGACGACAACGACCACCTCCTTGGGGAGATGACGCTTGCCGGATCTGAGATCCACCACCTCCAATCCCGGATCCACGACCTCGAGCGGGATCTGGAGGATTCTCAGACGGCTAGGGCAGCCACGGACGAGAGCTTGGACCGACTCCGTGACGAGTTGCGTCTGACCCAAGAGGAGGTGGTGACCAACGACTATGTGGGATCCACCCATGGCGGATCCGCCTTAGGGTCGGCGGGTGGAGGGTCCCCCGCGCCGAATCCACCTCCCTCGTCGCCGGATATAGCTCTGGCCCAACTTTCTGAGAAGCTGCAGGATACCAAGGAGTCGCTCGAGAAAGCGTCGGCCGGACGAGATTACGCGCTCGAAGAGTTCGTGCGTATAACTTAATTGCGCAACGAGATCCAAGCGAAGCTGGCGGACAGCGAACTCCAGCGGGACAAGGCGGCTACCGAGTGGGCGGATGCCAAGCGTACGCAAACGGAGCTGGAATCCAAGCTTCGCCGCACGAGTACGTGGATCCTCTTTTAGCCCTTGCTAGTAACTCCATATTCACTTGTTATTGTCGATCCAGGTGACAAATTGAAGGAAGCCGACGCAACCACCGCGAAGCTCCAGGATCAACTCGCCGCAGCCCAAACTCAGCAGCAACAGCTGATCCTGGAGCGCGATCGCGGCTTGTCGGAGCGGGATTTGGCACGTCGACGACTGGCGCTGGTGACAGCTGCCGTTTCGGATCCACTTCCTCCCTTGTCGGGGCCATCTCATGCTACTAGCGTCTCTGCTCCTCTTCCGACTGTAAGTGGGGCGGATTCGTCGGCTGCGAAACGCCCGCGTAGTGCATCTCCCGCTCCTAGCACCGGATCCTCCCGTCCCCATAAGCAGGCCCGAGCTTTCCCGAAAGCCAAGCCCAAAACGACTCCGGTCTCTAAATCGGCTCCGCAAGCGGGATCCACTTCTGTGGCCAAGGCGGGATCCACACCCGCGTCCAAGACTTCCGATTCCCCCTCGAAGTCGGGTGCCGGATCCAAGTCTGGATCCACCGCTAGATCCAAGTCTACCTCGGCGTCCAAGACTGGATCTGCCACTACGTCCAAATCTGGCTCCGGATCCCAGACTGGGTCTACGGCGTCCAAGACTGGACCCGTTGTTACGTCCAAAGCGGGAGTGGGATCCAAGGCTGGATCCACTGCTGCTACGTCAAAATCTGGATCCGGACCCAAGCCTGGGTCTACGGCGTCCAAGACTGGATCCGTTGCCCCATCCAAAACAGGATCAGCGGTGTCCAAGTCCGGATCGACGGCCAAAACGGGATCTACGGCCGTATCCAAACCGGGATCGGCGTCCAAGACGGGATCCACCGCTGGTCCTTCGGTAACGACGCCCGCCGTTCCCCAGCCCGCTTCCACCAACCCTCCGCCGGCCCGTACTGGACCCGGGAAGGGGAAAGCTAAACGTGTCATTCCCCCTGGATGTGGACTTGGCAGCTCGGAGGACGACGAGGATGAGGAATCCGACTGGTCCGACGGCTCAGGGCCTCCTAACCGATCGTCGTCAAAGCGTACGTCGTCTTCCGGCCCGTATCCCTTCACTCTGAGCGATGAGGACGATGACGACGACGATGACGACGAGAGTCCAGAGGATTCGGAGGAGGCTCGAGCCGCTGAGGATGCCTTGGAGGAAGACACGCGACGGGCTCTGTCCCAATCCCGATCCGAAGCCCGGCGGAGATCCCTCTCGACGCCGCCTCCACAAGTCGCTGGTACAGCCGGATCCGGAGGCGACACTGCGGGATCCGCGATCCAAGTCGACAGTGACGGCGGATCGGGTAGTGATGGTGGGAGGGGGTCGCCTCGTGGTGGCGGACTCCTCGGATCTGGCGGAGGGGGGTCGCCTGGTGGCGGATCTCCCAGATCTGGTGGAGGGGGGTCACCTCATGGTGTTGGATCTCCAGGATCACCCCATGGTGGCGGTTCCCCAGGATCGCCTCATGGTGGCGGTTCCCCAGGATCGCCTCATGGTGGCGGATCCCCGGGATCGTCTCACGGTGGCGGATCCCCTGGATCCGTCTTGATCCCCGCTCCCCCTAACTCGTCACTGCCAGGGATGCTCCCCGTGGCTCCGTCCGGTCCGGATGTCGCTTTCATTCCTGGTAGACGTGCTCCTGTGGCCTTCGCTACCAGAGACATCGAGCCTTGGTCAGCCAAGAAATTGAACCGAGTCGCGGTCATCTCCATGAAGATCACGGTCCTGTTTCCGGAGTTGCCTTTTCGGGCTGAGTGGATATTCCCTCGGACAGCGGACGCCATCCCGAGGGCCGGGTACGTGGATTCGCTCATCACCAGACCTCTCGTGGAAGAACTGACAAGTGCTGCCCCGTGGGATACGCTGGTCACCACACCGGAGGATCCGGTTAGCTTCAGGGGTGATGTGCGTGGGCGACTCGGGGTATTCGTTCGGGCGTTCCGGGATTTCGCCTCCAAGCACCGGGTTGCTATATGGGAGGGCACTCACCGGTTCCCCATCTCTCGGAATCAACTGCAGGGTTCGACTTGGTTGTCCAACTTCAACAAGCAGCGTGGTAACCGACGTAGCCATGCGGGCCGAGCTTGGAAGAGAGTCCTTGTGATCCTCGTGTTAGCAATCCAGGACGGTTGGTGTGACGTGGATATTTTTCTGGATCCATCCTTCTTGCATCTTCCCCGACGTGGGGATAAGGTAGCTTGGTTTCCGGGATCCGTATCCCGTCAAGCCAACTTGGAGGATCCCAACCTCCATCGCCCAGAGCCCACGAGCCTATTGGAAGCCTTGCGAGAGATCGACGAAGCCGAGCCTTGGCGCATCCAGTTTCGCGGGGACTTGAGCCAACACCCAGGACGCCAGATCCAGCGTCTAGTGGGCAAGTTCTTCAATGTTCAGCCCAAGACTACCTGATCCTCATCACCCTTTGACGCCACGCCCCCAGTTTCAGTCTTCGTGGATTCGTTTCGTAGCAGTAACTAGCGACTGGATACTGGGTCGAGCTAGCCTTTTGCATAAGCTATTATAATCCACACTCTCTTACTTGAATATGCTTATAACATTCCTTCGTCGGTTGAGAAATCTAGTCCACCCTTTCAGCGTACACCTGGATCTGGGTTGGATCCACCCTTTCAGTGTACACCTGGATCTGGGCGGGATCCACCCTTTCAGCGTACACCTGGATCTGGGCTGGATCCACCCTTTCAGTGTACACCTGGATCTGGGCGAGATCCACCCTTTCAGCGTACACCTGGATCTGGGCTGGATCCACACTTTCAGTGTACACGCGAGATCCCGGATCCAGTTGGATCCGCGCCTGGATTTCATCCGGATCTAGCGCCAATGATCCAGGTTCAATCGGGTCAGTATAGTTCGGGCCCTTGAAAGCTCGTGCTTGAAATCAAGCAGGACTCCTCACACGTAAAACGTCACTCTTATGCATAAACATTCACTCCTTCCTCCTAATCCACCCTGTGGATTCGTCTTCTCTTTCTTTCCGATGTGACCAACTCATATCAGCGATCCTCCTCCTCCTGACCCACACCCTTCCTGTGGGTCCTTCTTCATCCTCCCATCGATATGACCGACTCACATCAATGGATCCCCTTCCTACTCTTCTTCATGAGACTGCATCACGCCGAATCTGTTACGATTCGTACGATCCCGCAAGAAATCATAGAGTAATGCTCCGCAGTTCAGATCTGCCTCGTCTACCCAACTGGGTTCGTCATATCCACGCCAATACACTAGAAATTCACGGTAAATCCGTCCGTATCTAGTTCGCTTCCCTGACCTCATGACGGTGATCTTCTCGACTTCGAACTCGTCGGCTTCGAGATCCACATTCCAACTATCTTCCGGTAGGACGACTTCGTCGAAATCCACCCGGTCGGATTCATCCACCGAAAGACGGGTTTGCGGCCGGTCCGGATATTCCCTGACCAACTTCAGCTTGGATACGTGTACTACAGGGAACAAGCGATATTCGGTACCTGCCGTTTCCAACTTCACCGCATGTTCCCCTATCTTTTCGCTCACCCGGAACGGTCCGTGCCATAGATGGGCCAATTTGCGGGCATACCCTTCCTTCACCCGATCTAAATAAAGCCACACCTACGATCCCACTTGGATTTGATGTGGACGACGTCTTCGTTGTGTCGATCCGCTTGATCTTGTATCGCACTCCGCAGCCGTTCGTTCACTTGGGATCTGGCTTGCCGGTAGTATTTCTGGACTTGGTATCGCCATCGTCTTGGATCTCGGTTTCTCTTCTTGGTGCTACATACCGGAATGACCGCTTCTAGGGTGGATTTAGGATTCCACCCATGTACCAAGTAAAATGGGGTGTCACCCCGGATCCTGTCTTGGGCGGTGTTCATCGCGAAGGGGAGTCGTTCTGCGTACTCATCCCAATCCCTCTGATCCAAATCCTGGACATACATCTTGAGTGCTCTCGTGATCGTCTGCACCATGCGCTCGGCCGACCCGTTAGCTTGGGGACGATATGCCATGGTTGCTCGCTGTCGCTGCCCCAGGATCCGGTGGAATGCTCGAAAGAAATCAGACATAAAGCCTGGCTCTCGGCCATGTCTAATCATCTCACTAGCCCCAAATCTTCGGAAAACACACTCCTCGTACGATTCCGCAATGGTTTGCGCAGTTCTAGACGCACTAGCTTTGGCAATCACATATCCGGTAAACAGATCCACCCAAATCAACAACTCTGTGTTTCCTTTGAACGACTTGGGCAACGAGGGATATGGTCCATGGCAATGATTTGGAAAGGGTAAGTCGCTTGGACATTCCCAGGTGACTCCCCTTCGATTGTGGGCCTGCCCTTGCCTGTCTCACAATCCACACATTCACCGATATATCGTTGTACGCTCTTGAATAGTCCCCTCCAGTGGAAACATTTCCGGATCCGTTGGTAGGTCCGACCAATACCCTGATGTCCGCCTTCCAAGCTAGCGTGATAGTGGTGTAGGACATCCTGTTGTAAGGTTTCCGGCATCACCAATCTCATCAATCCATCCCGATCCTCGTTGACTCTCTTCGTAGGGGGGCAATAGAAGAGCAAGTCATTCAAGATCCACTGCGTAATCCGTAGCGATAATGCTGTAGGATTTGGCATCTTCCCGACTCAGGCCTCGTACATCCCCCATCAGATACTTCTTTAGTCCTAGGATCCACGCTTCCTCGTTCTGTGCTTTGAGGATCCGCTCAATGCGGACTCTCTTCACAAAGGTTTCCTCGAGAATCTGGGGGCTGGATCCGATCCTCCCTCTGGACCTAGTGACAGCCATCATCTGGACTGTCCTTTTCCCGGATCCAACTACCACCACTTCGTCTAGTCGGTTCAACGTAACGAGATCCTGATGCTCGGCCTCTCTCTCCACTTCAACGCCGCATTGATTCCGTAAAGCGGCACTGGCCAAGCGGTCTGCACTGGTATTCCAATCTCGCTTGACATGCACCAACTCGTGATTCATTCAACCACGCAGGTGGATCATCACTTTCTGCCGTAACAGTGTTAGGGCCGGGGCCTTGCAGTCAATCTCACCTCGCACCTGTCTGATCACCAAATTTGAATCCCCACAAATCACCAGCCGTTTTGGATCTTGTCCCTTTAGTAAATCCAAACCCAGAAGGAGCCCGTTATACTCTGCTTCATTGACGGTGAGGCCTTCCGCGTAAGTGGATCTGGCCCGTATAACTTCCCATCCGGGCAGTCTCCACAGTATTGCACTGTATGCTCCTCCTCCGCGTCGTACACGAGCGGATACATCGAAACTCAGGACGTACAGATCCTCATCCACCTGTACCGTCGGGATCGGGATCTGAATCCGGCGTTTGGGCTCTTTCTTAGGAGCGATCCTAGTCAGCGCCTCATCCATCTTAGCTCGAGGAGTGATGCTCGCGGCCAAGACTCCCAGGATCTCGTCTTCCCCTTTTGAACATTTCACAATCTCCAGCGTCCAAGGCGAGAGTAAAGCTGCCCACTGTCCCAAACGTCCTTGTAACCCGGCCGACTTGAACAACCAAGCTAGCGTAGAGTGTCGAGTCAGGATCCGGATGGATCTTCCCACCAGCACGTTGTGATTGAGATCCAACACGCGCAGGAGCGCGAGTATCTCTTTCTCCACCGCGCCGTAGTTCAGTTCATTTGGCTTTAGCGTCCGGCTGACGAAGGTGACTGGATGGCAGATCCCTTCATGTTCTTGTACCAAGGCTGCTGAGACTGCCCAGTCACTGGCATAAACTATCACCGTAGGTTGACGTTCCGGATCGAAATGACGGAGGATGGGTGTGGTCGCGATCCTGTTCCTCAGCTCCACGAATGCGTGTTGAGCTCGGATCCACCGAGGTTCCACCCTTTCCGAGTTCTGATCCGTCGTCTCTATCCAGATTGGATCCTCTTTCCTTTGGTCCCGGGGTAGATCCAGCTCCTATTTTAGGTCCTCTTCTGGCGTCGTACTACTTGGATCCCTTCGTGGCTCCGACATCTCCAGGGCCAGGGCTTGTTGGATTTTGATCCGGGCAGCTGGAGTGGTCATCGCAGCAAAATCTACCTCTCTCAATTCATATAGTACCGCAGCAAACAGTGCGTAATCCTCGATGAACCGACTGTAGTAGTTCAAACTGCCCAAGAAGGATTGCATCGCCCGTAACGACTGTGGGAAGGACAAGTCTGCCAACGAAGACAGGTCCTTAGGATTCGCCTCCAATCCCTCCTTGGAGACTCGATGACCTAGGTAATCCACCTTGCGCATCCCCCAATAGCTCTTTACCACACTGATAGAGAGATTCCACTTAGTACACGCCTCCAGTAGGGATGTCACTCTTTCGCACAACTGATCCCACGATTCCGCCGGGATCAGAATGTCGTCGATGTAAGATCTGCGTCCTAACACAGACGGGGTCCCAGGATCCCCTGGCTCCCCCGCTTCGAATGGATCCACTTCTGCATTGCCTTCCCCGGATCCACCCGTATCGGGCTCCGGTATTCGGGTGAACCCATAGAGGGCGTTATCGATGAGGCGTTGGTAGATCTGGGGTGCGTTCTTCAATCCAAACGGCATCCGGGTCCACTCGAACAGGCCAAACGGTGTGATGAATGCGGATATTGCGCGAGCTCGATCCGTCATAGTAACCACCCAGAAACCACTGGCAATGTCTAGAAAACAGTACCAGAGTACTTTATCCAAATCTTCCAACAGCTCATTGATTAAAGGCATCGGGTACACCATCAATCGAGTCAGGCTGTTAACCAGCCGGTAGTCAATGCACAGTCGTATATCCACCCCGTTCTTCTTGATGATGATCACCACCGGAGATGCCCACGGGGACGTTGAGAAGCTGATGATCTTGGCTTGCAGCAGGCCCATGATCAGATCCGACAGTTTTTCTCGGAACTGAGGTGCCATCTTCCGCACCCTTTGAGCGATCGGTTTCGCGTCGCCGACATCGATGTCACATTTGACTCCGCGGGCGGCGGGCGGTAACGCATTACCCTTACCGATCAGCAGATGTCGGCTTTCCCAGATCTTCTGACGTTGACGATCCACTTCAGTGGGTTCGTTCGCCCCTGGATCCACTTGGATATCATCAATCGTGACCTCCTCTGTGGTCAGTGGTACCTCCGGGATCACCGCCATACCTTCTCCAAGTTCCTCGGCGTGTAGATCCCCGCCTTCACGGTAGCAGACTTGTTCATCTTCAGTCTTTGTCGGATCCACCCTTGGATCCAGGCACCGCGACTCTCCTTCGACCGTCATCCCTTCTGTCTTCGTGGGGTCGGGTATCCTGGTACTGGGGAAGCCACCTTTTGGATCGACTTGATCCTCTGGAGGGTTTACCCACGATGGTTCCTGTTTAGCTAGTGCGGCCACTCTCGACAAGGATCCAGACACTTTGCCCCACGAAAAGTTAGGATCCACTCTGGGGTCAGCGGGATCTGGCGGTCCGGCTTCAGCCCTCTGCAGTCCCTCGTCCACCGATCCTGCGTTATCTAGGGGACGACTCTGGGGATCATCCCCCGTCGTGGATCCAACCTCCATCGCTTGGATCTCGATCCGACGATTTCTCTGCAGGATCTTTCGCGGAGTTGGATATGAAGGCCGATCCACCAAGGGGCCAGTTGGCCCCGCCGGGAGCTCCACCTCTCCGAGAGATTCGATTTCGGTAGTCGCCTCGTACGCCAGATTCTGCCCTTCTTTGTAGCGGCGGGATCCCACTGACACATATCCAGGTCGCCTAGGGATACCGTCCTTCGCCAACCATCGCCCGATCTCCTCATAATGGTCCGGTAGTAGTCTCTTGTCGCTGACGTTCGTGACCTGGAGGTATCGTGATCGACCTGGTCCCTGGATTACGGTAGGCACCCATTTCTCGCCCCGAGTGACTCAGAGTTTCTCATGTTCCACCCACTTTAACCGGTCTGGCAGCTCCCAGGTCTCCCCGGGCTCGATCCAGGTTGTCTTATCCGCCCTTATGATCCTCATCTTCGCCCCGTACAACGGTCGCCGTTCGCAGAGCTGGATCCGCATCTCGTCTGGGAAACACAGTGTCCCATCCGCCAGATCCAACTTTACTCCGGCTGGTACCATGAAATCCATCCCGAGGATGGCGTCTTGACCAGCGAGATCTCCGACCCAAATATCGAACCAATATACCAAACATCCTGCCAGCGTGATCTTGATCCGAGTTCTCCCATTCGTAGGGTACACGCCTTCACCATTCCCAACAGAATCTTGGATCCCAGTCCCATCCACTTGGCACCCAACCTTACGAGCAAAGGCGGTATCTAGTATAGACACCTCGGCACCACTATCTAGAAGTAGGATTGCTTTTTCATTGTTGATCTTGCCCCCTACTTTGGCTTGTCTGAACCATTTTCCTGAAGCATGGTACTTCCAGTATCCACGGGACTCCTCTGTCAGCAGATCCATGGATCCAACATCTTCAGATCCACGGGATCCAGTGACCTGACGAACCTTCGACGGATCTGCAATGACCTCACCCTTGGTAGGCTCAAACCATCGACGATGTTGTCGTTTCTCCCAGTAACCGCGCGCCTCTCCCCTCTGTAGATCCAGGGTTGAAGAGATTTCGGATCTGGCGAATTCATCCACTTGGCACAAACTAGAAACCTTGGCAACTGACACTTCATGTAGATCACGTGTATTATCGACTGGATCTAGGGTTCTGCTACCTGGATCTAGCGATGTCTTGTTCACAAATGCATAAATGCAATACCGAGAACGATCGGCTCGTACCGGATTCAAACCCGGCGAGCGTCCTTGTTTAACATCTTCTCGGCCACTTCTGGCAACATCCCACTGTGTTTGGCTGGATCAAACCACTGGCGGATCTGGTTGTAGAATTCCTCCATCGGACACTTGCCACCGTCGTGGATCTCACCACAACCGCGACACATGTAGAAACAGTGATCTCCGGGATGACTTTTCTTGTCACACTTCTCACAGACCAGATGTTTCCAGCATCCAGATTCTGTGTGCTTCCGGGATCCGCACTGCGAACACCTGACTTGTGCTGCCCCGTCCATGAGATCTCGGGATCTGTACATCCCATGGTCCCCGGGTACGGTATCCCCCGGTCGAGAGTTGTCTCCGGTCTTCGCCGTTCGGTCGTTGGACGCAGTGAGACAGACTCGACGGTAATCTCCAGGGTCGGAGTCCGAGCCGTCGGATCCTGACTCAGTTCCTGAGTCAGGCGCCGTGACTTGGTGGACACGTCGAGCTGGGGCCGTGGGCGTCGGAGCCTTTTGGCGATACTTGCCGGATCCGACCGCCGCCTTCTTCTGGCAGTGTTTCGCGCGATCCACAGCCCGCAGCACTTCTTCAAGCTCGTCTGCGTCGGGAAGACGTAACAGGGTCAGCCTGTCGGCCAGATCCACGTCTCCCAACGTCTCGATGAAATGATCCACATGTTCCCGCAGTACCTTGGATCCCCCATAGTTGATCTTCAACTTGGCCCGTAGACCGGCCACATTTAGTCGATGTAGGTATTCTAGCAGGGATTCATCCGATCAGCGGCGAGCATGGTAGTATTGTCGTGCCACCGACACTCCCAATCCACAGTACTGGGTCTGGAGACTGCGCAGCAAATCTGGCCACTTGTTCCTGGTGGATCTGCCCAGCTGCCGATACCAGTTCCTGGCTGGCCCCGCTAGCAGATCCGCAAAGGTCAAACACTTCTCAGCATCCGACGCTTGATCTCTCATGAGGGCCGACTTGACTTTGCTGATCCATGTTCTCGCTCGGTCCTCATCTTGATCCTTGCCCGTGAACTCCTTCAGGTCCGATATGGCTGAGATCCGTACCCTCTGGAACATGGACGATCCACCTGCCCCGGCTGTGGCTGTTGCTACCACGGCTGACGAAGTGGATGGGCCATCCAGATCATCTGGGTCGAACTCATCATGGGAGTTGTCTCCCTCCACTGACTCCATCTCCACGTCTCGTGCTCCATGTTCGTGGAGCACTTGCACTTGTGGCACGGGCGCTCTCATACCCTGTTCGGCCAGGAAACGACTCATCGCAGCTTCAAAGTGCCGCTGTAGGGTGCCCGAGGAAGTGTCGGAAGAGCCTGTGGCCGTCTGGTCCACTGGCGAGACCGGATCCGTGAGGCGATTACCTCGAGCCTGATCTGACGATAATCCCACTGGCTTCTTGCCGGATCTGGCTCGATCCTGGCTGGATTGTGTCAGATCACGCGTAGGGCGTACTGGATCCCGAGTCTTCACACTCGAGGGCGCTTCCTGTCCCCGGATCCTCGCCCGCGCTTCCAGCATGGATGCCCCGGAGGGTCCCAAAGTCATGCGTCGGGGCTCGGACGACGTGTCTGACCCATCCTCAGCCGCGGATTTGTAGTTCGAGGACGCAGCTTGGCTGATCCTCGGCGACGACACTGGATCCATAGTGTGCGACCTTTCTCCGGCGATGGGCTTGACTCTGACGAAGAGTTCCCGCGTCGCGGATACGATGAGATCCAAGTATAGCTCGAAGATATCCTCTGCGTCGACCACCCCAGCTACGATGCCTGACTCCGTAAGCAAACGTAATAGATCTTTGACTGCCACCAACTTGTTCGCCGTTTTCGTTGGTGCTCTCACCGGTTCCCTTGGATCTTCGATCTGTCGTGTATTCAGGATCTGCATGACAGGATCTTGATGCAGAAAATTGCGTAGAGCTTGGTGGCGATACACAAACTCGAGATCCTTGTCAGGCCAGCTTGACCTGGATCCAGCTTGGGCTTCTTCCAACTCTGGAGCTTGCATCTTCTTCCGCCTAGTCTTACTCGTTTTCGTCCTCTTTCTCGTTTCTTCGACTAGCGGGCTTGGGTTTAGGTACAGTATTGGCTTAACCGGTGAATCTACAAATGCATACCGTTTCGCCTTCACTTTCCCTTGTTTTGCTAGCGGATCTTGACTTTGGTCAAGATCCGCAGGGGTCCCCGAGGGGACCTGGGGAGGATAGAGAGGTTTCTCTTCTAGATCCGGATCCACCTCTCTTCCCCGTCGACAGAGTTTCTCCCAGGACTCCATCGATCCGCGGATCTTGCTTCATTCCGCAGCGTATTCGTCGATCCAACGTCCGACGACGCCTCTTCCCCTGGCTCAATCTTCACTTGAGCATCTTCTTGGGACTCACGGTGAAATCCCGAGTCACCAAAAGATCCGGGCACGCGCACCATTGTGGTGTAGCGGGATCAGCAAAATCTGCGAGATTGCCAGATCCAACTTACCAACTGCGCCCAGACACCGACTAACGGAGGGGGTCCCCCGATGATCCGTGTTCTGCTGAACTTTCCTCACCTTGTGTACCCGTCGGTATGGCGGGATCTTGCTCTCTCGGTAACTTCCGAAGAGTTCAAGTGGTGAAGCTTGAGTGTCTTGGCGAGACGTGGGGATGGAGTGGAGCAGCAGTGGAAAACCTTCACTCTGCGTCCGTGGATGGTTCCGAATCCTAAGCGAATATTCGAGCTTATGGATCCGGGGCCTAGATCGTGGACTTGGCCGTAGGGTTGCCTTGCGGGTGTGTTCTCTTGCCTTTGCGTTTTCCTTTGCGTTGTACTTGCCGCCTCCTGTGACGGGATCTTGAGAGTTGAGAACCTCTAGGGTGTAACCGACCAAGTAGTAAATTCGGTTAACCTGTCGGATCTGCACAAGTAAAGGAAAAGCTCACTAGGTTGTAGGATCTGGCCAATGTATTATCCAGTTATCACTACCAACACTAGATTCGCAATTCCTAACCTTCTCCGAGCTCGTACGGCCAAATGTAGTTCCGGTTCTTGAGGGCAGGAAGGCACTTGCGTGATACTGTGCAAATTGAGTTCTGTATTGATATTTAAGCCTATACCTGCCTGGATTTCTACCTTCTATGTCTTTTACTTGTTAAATCCCTTACCAGGCTCGGCTGCATGTCCCTTCTTCCCTTGGCCCATCATCCCAGCTGTGTTATCTTCAGATCCACCGGATCCATGACGTAATCATTATGGCCACCCTATTATGGGTACACTCATCCGGATCCAGGTCGTTTGGATCCACTTCACTGTAATTGTACACTCGCCGTGGATCCGAGCTCTCCAATCGTTCGACATCATCTCGCAACCGTCTGTGATCTCCATTGTCCCACGAAAGTTTGAGATCCACTGCATCCATCATCCCTATACCCTGGATCCAGGTCCTTCTATGCGGGATCCTCCCCCCTTGGATCCGAACCCGGAACTATGGGATCCGGGGCACCTCGCGGTGGATCTTGACTTCTCGTTAGCCGTGGCTACTAGATCCACCTTCAGAGGGCACCTACCATCATTCCTTCATAGGATACACACTCGATCCACCCGTATATAGTATATCCCATATCCATCTAAGTGGATCCAGGTAAGGGTGGATCCGAGATAAGTCTTGGTGGATCTTGCCTTCTCGTACATCGCTCATACCAGGTCCATCGTCATTCCATACGGGGTGTCGCTCGTCATGGCTAATCCACCACGGGCAACTTGCACCCGTGCCAGACAATCTCTAATCACTTGAAATTGTCACTGATTCGGGATAGTGACCCCGCGTCAGGCCCATTCTCTTATTTCTGAGAAAGCACTTCACCACGCTCAAGTGAAGATTGAGCCAGGGGAAGAGGCGTCGTCGGAGGTCGGATCGACGAAGACGCTGCTGAATGAAGCAAGATTCGCGGATCGATGGAGTCCTGGGAGAAACTCTGTCGACGGGGAAGAGAGGTGGATCCGGATCTAGAAGAGAAACCTCTCTATCCTCCCCAGGCCCCCTCGGGGACCCCTGCGGATCTTGACCAAAGTCAAGATCCGCTAGCAAAACAAGGGAAAGTGAAGGCGAAACGGTATGCATTTGTAGATTCACCGGTTAAGCCAATACTGTACCTAAACCCAACCCCGCTAGTCGAAGAAACGAGAAAGAAGACGAAAACGAGTAAGACTACGCGGAAGAAGATGCAAGCTCCAGAGTTGGAAGAAGCCCAAGCTGGATCCAGGTCAAGCAGGTCCGACAAGGATCTCGAGTTTGTGTATCGCCACCAAGCTTTACGCGACTTCCTGCATCAAGATCCTGTCATGCAGATCCTGAATCCACGACAGATCGAAGATCCAAGGGAACCGGTGAGAGCACCAACGAAAACGGCGAACAAGTTGGTGGCAGTCAAAGATCCATTACGTTTGCTTACGGAGTCAGGCATCGTAGCTGGTGTGTTCGACGCAGAGGATATCTTCGAGCTAGACCTGGATCTCATAGTATCCGCGACGCGGGACCTCTTTGCCAGAGTTAAGTCCATCACCGAAGAAAGGTCGCGCACTATGGATCCAGTGTCGTCGCCGAGGATCAGCCAAGCTGCGTCCTCGAACTACAAATCCGCGGCTGAGGATGGGTCAGACACGTCGTCCGAGCCCCGACGCATGACTTTGGGACCCTCCGGGGCATCCATGCTGGAAGCGCGGGCGAGGATCCGGGGACAGGAAGCGCCCTCGAGTGTGAAGACTCGGGATCCAGTACGCCCTACGCGTGATCTGACACAATCCAGCCAGGATCGAGCCAGATCCGGCAAGAAGCCAGTGGGATTATCGTCAGATCAGGCTCGAGGTAATCGCCTCACGGATCCGGTCTCGCCAGTGGACCAGACGGCCACAGGCTCTTCCGACACTTCCTCGGGCACCCTACAGCGGCACTTTGAAGCTGCGATGAGTCGTTTCCTGGCCGAACAGGGTATGAGAGCGCCCGTGCCACAAGTGCAAGTGCTCCACGAACATGGAGCACGAGACGTGGAGATGGAGTCAGTGGAGGGAGACAACTCCCATGATGAGTTCGATCCAGATGATCTGGATGGCCCATCCACTTCGTCAGCCGTGGTAGCAACAGCCACAGCCGGGGCAGGTGGATCGTCCATGTTCCAGAGGGTACGGATCTCAGCCATATCGGACCTGAAGGAGTTCACGGGCAAGGATCAAGATGAGGACCGAGCGAGAACATGGATCAGCAAAGTCAAGTCGGCCCTCATGAGAGATCAAGCGTCGGATGCTGATAAGTGTTTGACCTTTGCGGATCTGTTAGCGGGGACAGCCAGGAACTGGTATCGGCAGCTGGGCAGATCCACCAGGAACAAGTGGCCAGATTTGCTGCGCAGTCTCCAGACCCAGTACTGTGGATTGGGAGTGTCGGTGGCACGACAATACTACCACGCTGACCGCAAATCGAATGAATCCCCGCTAGAATACCTGCGTCGACTAAATGTGGCCGGTCTACGGGCCAAGTTGAAGATCAACTATGGGGGATCCAAGGTACTACGGGAACACGTCGATCATTTCATCGAGACGTTGGGAGATGTGGATCTGGCCGACAGGCTGACCCTGTTACGTCTTCCAGACGCAGATGAGCTTGAAGAAGTGCTGCGGGCTGTGGATCGCGCGAACCACCGCCAGAAGAAGGCGGCGGTCGGATCCGGCAAGTATCGCCAAATAGCTCCGACACCCACGGCCCCAGCTCGACGCGGCCACCACGTCACGGCGCCCGACTCAGAACTGAACCGGGATCCGATGGTTCGGACTCCGACCCAGAGGATTACGGTCGAGTCTGTCTTACTGCACCCAACGATCGTACGGCGAAGACCGGAGCCAACTCTCGATCGAGGGATACCGTACCCGGGGACCGTGGGATGTACAGATCCCGAGATCTCATGGACGGGACGGCGCAAATCAGGTGCTCGCAATGCGGATCTGTGGTGTAGCGGGATCAGCAAAATCTGCGAGATTGCTGGATCCAACTTACCAACTGCGCCCAGACACCGACTAACGGAGGGGGTCCCCCGATGATCCGTGTTCTGCTGAACTTTCCTCACCTTGTGTACCCGTCGGTAGGGCGGGATCTACTCTCTCGGTAACTTCAGAAGAGTTCAAGTGGTGAAGCTTGAGTGTCTTGGCGAGACGTGGGGATGGGGTGGAGCAGCAGTGGAAAACCTTCACTCTGCGTCCGTGGATGGTTCCGGATCCCAAGCGAATATTCGAGCTTATGGATCCGGGGCCTAGATCGTGGATCTGGCCGTAGGGTTGCCTTGCGGGTGTGTTCTCTTGCCTTTGCGTTTTCCTTTGCGTCGTACTTGCCGCCTCCTGTGACGGGATCTTGAGAGTTGAAAACCTCTAGGGTGTAACCGACCAAGTAGTAAATTCGGTTGACCTGTCGGATCTGCACGTGTATAGAAAAGCTCACTAGGTCGTAGGAACTGGCCAATGTATTATCCAGTTATCACTACCAACACTAGATTCGCAATTCCTAACCTTCTCCGAGCTCGTACGGTCAATGTAGTTCCGATTCTTGAGGGCAGGAAGGTACTTGCGTGATACTGTGCAAATTGAGGACTGTATTGATACTTAAGCCTATACCTGCCTGGATTTCTACATTCTATGTCTTTTACTTGTTAAACCCCTTACCAGGCTCAGCTGCATGTCCCTGCTTTCCTTGACCCATCATCCCAGCTGTATTATCTTCAGATCCACTGGATCCATGGCGTAATCAATATGATCACCCTATTATGGGTACACTCATCCGGATCCAGGTTGCTTGGATCCTGATAGAAGTCACGGGTTTTAGGCAACGTTGGGCTTGTACGGAGCGAAGGGAAGAGTCACCACTCGAGGAGTAGACCGGAGCGAAGACACTTGAGGGGAAGAAGGAAGATTCCGAAGTGATTGATTTATCGGACCTTACACAGTCCTCACTACGTAGGTCATCCAATCAATTGGTGCATCCAATCGCCAACATTCTGGACTCGTCCAATCATCCTACTCGTCTAATCAACGTACCGTAATTATCGCGGGATCGTGTTGGACCGGTTTGGTTACCGGTTTATGGGTACTTACCGCGTGAAACCGGTACCCCTCAATACGCCCGCTCAATGCGAACACGCGTCGACCCCGAGCGCCACCGTAAGGTCCTTGTGACGTGGCCCCGGAAGCGTCTTCGTCTTGATGTCCGCCAGCATCACAGAGGTCTCGCAGTACTCCAGCTTGACCTCACCGCGCTTGACCTCATCACGAATGTGATGGTACTTGATGTCGATGTGCTTGGCCCGACCATGGTTCACTGGGTTCTTGGTCATCTTGATGCATGACTGGTTGTCTTCGAGGATCTTGAGCTCTGATCCCGATTCCCCTGCTGCCGTCAAAATCTCGCAAAGTAGGCGGTGAACTCACTTGGTTTCTTGAATAGCTAAACTTAGCGCGATGTATTCTGCCTCGCTTGTTGACAACGACACATTTGACTGCTTTTTGCTCCCCCAACTCACGGGTGCGTTCATCAAAAGAAACGTGTAGCCCGAAGTTGACTTGCGATCGGAGTGGTCACCAGCCCAGTCTGCGTCAGAGTACCCGCGGAAATCCACTTTGTCACCAGGCTTGAAGCAGATTACATGCGACTTAGTTCCTTGTAGATAGCGAAAGATGCGCTTTACAGCAGCACAGTGCTCGACTTGTGGGGTCTCCATGAAGCGAGAAACGTATCCCACGGCAAA
The DNA here is from genome assembly GCA_011320135.1 of Phytophthora betacei. Lineage (NCBI taxonomy): Eukaryota > Oomycota > Peronosporomycetes > Peronosporales > Peronosporaceae > Phytophthora > Phytophthora betacei. Next base: position 151,652 of record JAANHX010000011.1, read on the forward strand.
GGCAATGTCCGGTCGTGTCGCGGTCATCAAGTGCATGAGTGCACCTACAGCCTCGCGGAACGGAGCGTTCACCTTGGTCGATGCACTGCTTGGGACTAGCCGAGAGCTCAAATCAGCTGGACTCACCACCACCTTGCACTCATCCATACCAAAACGCTTAAGAATGTCGTCGACATATCGGCGCTGGCACATCGTCACGCTCCCGTCAGCGTTGTACATTAATTCGATTCCCAGTACGAACGCACACTTGCCACTGTCGGTCATCTCGAAGCGCTTCTTGAGATCACACTTGGTGGTTGCAATGAGCTCGGCCGAGCTACCAGTCACCAAAACGTCGTCTACGTAGACCAGCAGAAGCACACAGTGACCATCCACAATCTTGATGTAGAGACACGGGTCGTATGCTGAAACTTGAAAGCCGATGGAGCACACGTAGTCGTCGAAGGTCTCGTTCCACACGCGCGATGCTTGCTTGAGACCGTAGATCGCCTTCACCAGCTCCAGGCAGTCGAAGTCATCATCAAGTTCGACACCTTCTGGCACCATGCAGAACACCACCTCTTTCATTATGCCATACAGGAATGCTGTTACCACGTCCAGCTGGTCCAGGGGCCAGCCGAGGTACACGACCAAAGCAATGATCATGCGCAGCGCCACATACTTCACCACGGACGAAAACGTTTCGGTGCAGTCAATGCCATACTTCTGCTTGAAGCCTTTCGCTACAAGGCGCGCCTTGTACTTCTCGATTGAACAATCCGCTTTGCGTTTGATCTTGAACACCCACTTCGTACCGATGGCCCGTTGACCGTTCGGTAACTTGGCAGCTCGGAACACAAGTCGCATCGACTTAATTTCGGCACGGATGGCCAACACGAAGTCGCATCGACTTAATTTCGGCACGGATGGCCTTGCGCCAATGCACTTGATCAGGCCCGTTTACGGCTTCTTGGAACGTTGCCGGTTCAGCTAAATCACCAGCTTCCACTGCGTTGGCACATGCTCGCCAAAATACAGGCGGAGCTGCGTCATCGTCGTCTTGATCCTCGACGTCCTTTTCTTCTTCATCGGCCACATCACAGTCATTTCGCACACCTGATCGGCGCTTTGTTGACGCTCAAACGAGGTTTCTCGAGCACTAGCTTCCTTCAAACCGGCAGCCTGCTGTGCAGCGCGCGATCTCGTAGTCATGCGGTGAACGTTACTTGTGCGGGACTTGCGTTTCCCCGCCTGCTTGAATTCCGTTGGACACGCAGTTTCGGTATCGTTGATACTGAGAGAGTCGGGGTCGAGATCAGAATCTGCGTCGTCGTCGCTTGGACTAGCCGTTGAAAACCCAAAGTTTGATTCGTCGAAATTGACATCGCGACTAATCACCACCTGCCCCGCCTCGATGTCATAAACTCGATACGCCTTTGACACTTCTTCATAACCCATGAACAACCCTTCTCGAGCCTTGGGGTCCCACTTGAGTCTCTTTTCCCTCGGAGTTAGGACATACGTCCGACAACCAAACACACGCATGTGCTTCACACTTGGCTTGGACTTGTACACGATCTCATATGGAGTCTTGCTTTCGTTATTGGGTGACGGTAGACGGTCCTTAGCGTAGATAGCGGCCATCGCCGCTTCGCCCCAGAAACACTTCTCCAACTTGGCATGGTGCAACATGCTGCGACCAATCGTGACGATAGTCCTGATAGCTCGTTCGTCTGGTGCGCGTACGGAACTGTGGTCTGCTGTTCGACGCCTTGGTCTTCGTAGAGCACCTTGAGTGAGTTTGTCGCGAACTCACGAGCTCCGTCATGGCGTACGAACTTGACCCGCTTGCCGAATTGCGTCTGTACCTTCGTGATATAGCTCTTGAGGCATTCTTCAGCGTCCGACTTGGCTCGTAAGCAGAAATCCTTCATGCATCCACTGGCTTCGTCAACGATGAGCAGCAAGTACTTGCTCCCACCCAACGATTCTTCTTCCATGGGGCCGCTGATGTCGAAATGAAGCAACTCGAACGTGTCGTAACTGCGTTTGTCGCGGTTACTGGGGAACGGCTTCTGGACCATTTTCCCTTGCTGACACCCGCGACAGACACTTTGCTCACTTGACTTCAAAGATGCCTTGGCATCCTTGATCATGCCGCTGTTGACCATCATGCGTAGCACGTCGATAGGAGCATGGCCCATGCGCGCGTGCAAGTCAACGTTCGACTTCGAAGCCACTGCGTTTATCGAGCATAGTGGTGTGCGCAGCCAGTAAAGACCGTCTACGAGATCTGCTGTAGCCACCACTTCCTTCGAATCCTTGTGCGCAACGTGCATGGTTTCACCGTCGAACACCACTTGAAATTTGCCGCTTTTGTTGATCTGCGGCACTGATAGCAAGTTCTTCTTCATCTTCGGCACGTAGAGCGCATTGTTGATCTCGATCTCGCGCTCATCGCCGTTGGGCAGAACCACGCGCTCGATGATAGTCCCCACACCCTTGATTGCAACGTTAGTGCCATCAGCGACCTTCAGCTCGCCTTCCTCTCGTTCGTTCAGCATAACAAACTTAATCTTGTCATTGCAGATATGGTGTGTTGCACCGCTGTCGACTGCCCACAGCCCGGACATACTCTTGCCCGTCAAAACGTCACAATCCAACGAAACCGCAAATGCCACGCGATCATAGCCGTGGTCGTAGTCGTCGTTTCGCAACTGGACATTGTTGGCCCCGCGTCCACGACTGTTGCCGCCGCGTCGGCCTCCTCGATTCTCATCCTTCTGCTTGGTCCAGCACTTCTCAATCACGTGCCCCAATTTACCGCAGTAAGTACACTGGCGAGACTCCCGCTCGGTACTGAACGCCTTTGCCGCGTCTTCAGTCTTCACCGCAGAGGTCTTCTCGCCTTGTTGCTTGATATGCTCGTTCGTGAGCACCTTCACAACGTCTTGCGTCTTCAGCTCAGCAGTACTCATCTCCAAGTGTAGCACGACGTTCTCGTAGCTCTTGGGGAGACTGCACAACAAGCAGATCGCAACGTCCTCGTCCTCCATCTTAGTGCCGATGCTACTAAGCTTGGCGCTGATGTTGAGAACTTCATTGCAGTGATGCAATACATTCGCCGCCTTCAGACATCTCCGTGCTGAAGAGCTGTCGCTTCAGGTAGTTACGACCAGCCTTCTGCGATCCACCGTACAACGTCTTCAAGCGCGCCCACGCGGTCCACGCTTCCTCGCAGTTGTCGACCACGTGGTGGTAGTCCGCATCCATGTGGAGCAGCATTAATCCGAACGCGATGTTGCTCGACTTGACATATTCGTCCTTCGCACGAGGGTCCGTGAAGCTTGGAGTCGTCTCTCGGTTCACAACATGCCATACTGACTTCGTCAGAAACACACCACGCATTAAGCGGCTCCACGTCGCGTAGTTGTCACCGTTGAACTTGTCGATGGAGACCTTAGTTGAAACGTCTTGCGCAGAGGACATGTTACTTGGGCTCATAACCTGATAGAAGTCACGGGTTTTAGGCAACGTTGGGCTTGTACGGAGCGAAGGGAAGAGTCACCACTCGGGGAGTAGACCGGAGCGAAGACACTTGAGGGGAAGAAGGAAGATTCCGAAGTGATTGATTTATCGGAGCTTACACAGTCCTCACTACCTAGGTCATCCAATCAATTGGTGCATCCAATCACCAACATTCTGGACTCGTCCAATCATCCTGTGGTGAAGTGCTTTCTCAGAAATAAGAGAATGGGCCTGACGCGGGGTCACTATCCCGAATCAGTGACAATTTCAAGTGATTAGAGATTGTCTGGCACGGGTGCAAGTTGCCTGTGGTGGATTAGCCATGACGAGCAGCACCCCGTATGGAATGACGATGGATCTGGTATGAGCGATGTACGAGAAGGCAAGATCCACCAAGACTTATCTCGGATCCACCCTTACCTGGATCCACTTAGATGGATATGGGATATACTATATACGGGTGGATCGAGTGTGTATCCTATGAAGGAATGATGGTAGGTGCCCTCTGAAGGTGGATCTAGTAACCACGGTTAATAAGAAGTCGGGATCCACCGCGAGGTGCCCCGGATCCCATACTTCCGAATTCGGATCCAAGGGGGGAGGATCCCGCATAGAAGGACCTGGATCCAGGGTATAGGGATGAGGGATGCAGTGGATCTCGAACTTTCGTGGGATAATGGAGATCACAGACGGTTGCAAGATGATGTTGGATGATTGGAGAGCTCAGATCCACGACGAGTGTGCACTTACAGTGAAGCGGATCCAAGCGACCTGGATCCGGATGAGTGTACCCATAATAGGGTGACCCTAATGATTACGTCATGGATCCGGTGGATCTGAAGATAATACAGCTGGGATGATGGGTCAAGGGAAGAAGGGACATGCAGCTGAACCTGGTAAGGGGTTTAGCAGGTGAACGACATAGAAGGTAGAAATCCAGGCAGGTATAGGCTTAAATATCAATACAGTCCTCAATTTGCACAGTAACACGCAAGTGCCTTCCTGTCCTCAAGAACCGGAACTACATTGGCCGTACGAGCTCGGAGAAGGTTAGGAATTGCGAATCTAGTGTTGGTAGTGATAACTGGATAATACATTGGCCAGATCCTACAACCTAGTGAGCTTTTCCTATACACGTGCAGATCCGACAGGTTAACCGAATTTACTACTTGGTCGGTTACACCCTAGAGGTTCTCAACTCTCAAGATCCCGTCACAGGAGGCGGCAAGTACAACGCAAAGGAAAACGCAAAGGCAAGAGAACACACCCGCAAGGCAACCCTACGGCCAAGTCCACGATCTAGGCCCCGGATCCATAAGCTCGAATATTCGCTTAGGATTCGAAACTATCTACGGACGCAGAGTGAAGATTTTCCACTGCTGCTCCACCCCATCCCCACGTCTCGCCAAGACACTCAAGCTTCACCACTTGAACTCTTCGGAAGTTACCGAGAGAGCAAGATCCCGCCCTACCGACGGGTACACAAGGTGAGGAAAGTTCAGCAGAACACGGATCATCGGGGGACCCCCTCCGTTAGTCGGTGTCTGGGCGCAGTTGGTAAGTTGGATCTGGCAATCTCGCAGATTTTGCTGATCCCGCTACACCACAATGGTGCGCGTGCCCGGATCTTTTGGTGACTCGGGATTTCACCGTGAGTCCCAAGAAGATGGTCAAGTGAAGATTGAGCCAGGGGGAGAGGCGTCGTCGGAGGTCGGATCGACGAAGACGCTGCTGAACGAAACAAGATCCGCGGATCGATGGGGTTTTGGGAGGAACTCTGTCGACGGGGAAGAGAGGTGGATCCGGATCTAGAAGAGAAACCTCTCTATCCCCCCCAGGTCCCCTCGGGGACCCCTGCGGATCTTGACCAAAGTCAAGATCCGCTAGCAAAACAAGGGAAAGTGAAGGCGAAACGGTATGCATTTGTAGATTCACCGGTTAAGCCAATACTGTACCTAAACCCAACCCCGCTAGTCGAAGAAACGAGAAAGAAGACGAAAACGAGTAAGACTACGCGGAAGAAGATGCAAGCTCCAGAGTCAGAAGAAGGCCAAGCTGGATCCAGGTCAAGCAGGTCCGACAAGGATCTCGAGTTTGTGTATCGCCACCAAGCTTTACGCGACTTCCTGCATCAAGATCCTGTCATGCAGATCCTGAATCCACGACAGATCGAAGATCCAAGGGAACCGGTGAGAGCACCAACGAAAACGGCGAACAAGTTGGTGGCAGTCAAAGATCCATTACGTTTGCTTACGGAGTCAGGCATCGTAGCTGGTGTGTTCGACGCAGAGGATATCTTCGAGCTAGACCTGGATCTCATAGTATCCGCGACGCGGGACCTCTTTGCCAGAGTTAAGTCCATCACCGAAGAAAGGTCGCGCACTATGGATCCGGTGTCGTCGCCGAGGATCAGCCAAGCTGCGTCCTCGAACTACAAATCCGCGGCTGAGGATGGGTCAGACACGTCGTCCGAGCCCCGACGCATGACTTTGGGACCCTCCGGGGCATCCATGCTGGAAGCGCGGGCGAGGATCCGGGGACAGGAAGCGCCCTCGAGTGTGAAGACTCGGGATCCAGTACGCCCTACGCGTGATCTGACACAATCCAGCCAGGATCGAGCCAGATCCGGCAAGAAGCCAGTGGGATTATCGTCAGATCAGGCTCGAGGTAATCGCCTCACGGATCCGGTCTCGCCAGTGGACCAGACGGCCACAGGCTCTTCCGACACTTCCTCGGGCACCCTACAGCGGCACTTTGAAGCTGCGATGAGTCGTTTCCTGGCCGAACAGGGTATGAGAGCGCCCGTGCCACAAGTGCAAGTGCTCCACGAACATGGAGCACGAGACGTGGAGATGGAGTCAGTGGAGGGAGACAACTCCCATGATGAGTTCGACCCAGATGATCTGGATGGCCCATCCACTTCGTCAGCCGTGGTAGCAACAGCCACAGCCGGGGCAGGTGGATCGTCCATGATCCAGAGGGTACGGATCTCAGCCATATCGGACCTGAAGGAGTTCACGGGCAAGGATCAAGACGAGGATCGAGCGAGAACATGGATCAGCAAGGTCAAGACGGCCCTCATGGGAGATCAAGCGTCGGATTCCGAGAAGTGTCTGACCTTTGCGGATCTGCTAGCGGGGCCAGCCAGGAACTGGTATCGGCAGCTGGGTAGATCCACCAGGAACAAGTGGCCAGATTTGCTGCGCAGTCTCCAGACCCAGTACTGTGGATTGGGAGTGTCGGTGGCACGACAATACTACCATGCTCGCCGCAAATCGGATGAATCCCCGCTAGAATACCTACATCGACTAAATGTGGCCGGTCTACGGGCCAAGTTGAAGATCAAGGATGGGGGATCCAAGGTACTACGGGAACATGTGGATCATTTCATCGAGACGTTGGGATACGTGGATCTGGCCGACAGGCTGACCCTGTTACGTCTTCCAGACGCAGATGAGCTTGAAGAAGTGCTGCGGGCTGTGGATCGCGCGAAACACCGCCAGAAGAAGGCGGCGGTCGGATCCGGCAAGTATCGCCAAAAGGCCCACGGCTCCAGCTCGACGTGTCCACCAAGTCACGGCGCCCGACTCAGGAACTGAATCAGGATCCGACGGTTCGGACTCCGACCCTGAAGATTACGTCGGCAAGTGCCCGATGGAAGAATTCTACAACCAGATCCGCCAATGGTTTGATCCAGCCAAGCACAGAGGGATGTTGCCAGAAGTGGCCGAGAAGATGTTAAACTAGGACGCTCGCCGGGTTTGAATCCGGTACGAGCCGAGCGTTCTAGGTACGGCATTTATGCATTTGTGAACAAGACATCGCTAGATCCAGGTAGCAGGACCCTAGATCCAGTCGATAATGCACGTGATCTACATCAAGTGTCAGTTGCCAAGATCTCTAGTTTGCGCCAAGTGGATGAGTTTGCCAGATCCGAAGTCTCTTCAACCCTGGATCTACAGAGGGGAGAGGCGCGCGGTTACTGGGAGAAACGACAACATCGTCGATGGTTTGAGCCTACCAAGGGTGAAGTCATTGCAGATCCGTCGAAGGTTCGTCAGGTCACTGGATCCCGTGGATCTGAAGATGTTGGATCCATGGATCTGCTGACAGGGGAGTCCCGTGGATACTGGAAGTACCATGCCCCAGGAAAGTGGTTCAGACAAGCCAAGGTAGGGGGCAAGATCAACAATGAAAAAGCAATCCTACTCCTAGATAGTGGTGCCGAGGTGTCTATACTAGATACCGCCTTTGCTCGTAAGGTTGGGTGCCAAGTGGATGGGAGTCGGATCCAAGATTGTGTTGGGATTGGTGAAGGCGTGTACCGTACAAACGGGAGAACGCGGATCAAGATCACGCTGGCAGGTTGTTTGGTGTATTGGTTTGACATTTGGGTTGGAGATCTCGCTGGTCAAGACGCCATCCTCGGGATGGATTTCATGGTACCAGCCGGAGTGAGGTTGGATCTGGCGGATGGGACACTTTGTTTCCCTGACGAGATGCGGATCCAGCTCAGCGGACGGCGACCGTTGTATGGAGCGAAGATGAGGATCATAAGGGCAGATAAGACGACCTGGATCGAGCCCGGGGAAACCTGGGAGCTGCCAGATCGATTAAAGTGGGTGGAACATGAGAAACTGTGAGTCACTCGGGGCGAGAAATGGGTGCCTACCGTAATCCAGGGACCAGGTCGATCACGATACCTCCAGGTCACGAACGTCAGCGACAAGAGACTATTACTGGACCATTATGAGGAGATCGGGCGATGGTTGGCGAAGGACGGTATCCCTAGGCGACCTGGATATGTGTCAGTGGGATCCCATCGTTACAGAGAATGGCAGAATCTGGCGTACTAGGCGACTACCGAGATCGAATCTCTCGGAGAGGTGGAGCTCCCGGCGGGGCCAACTGGCCCCTTGGTGGATCGGCCTTCATATCCAACTCCGCGAAAGATCCTGCAGAGAAATCGTCGGATCGAGATCCAAGCGATGGAGGTTGGATCCACGACGGGGGATGATCCCCAGAGTCGTCCCCTAGATAACGCAGGATCGGTGGACGAGGGACTGCAGAGGGCTGAAGCCGGACCGCCAGATCCCGCTGACCCCAGAGTGGATCCTAACTTTTCGTGGGGCAAAGTGTCTGGATCCTTGTCGAGAGTGGCCGCACTAGCTAAACAGGAACCATCGTGGGTAAACCCTCCAGAGGATCAAGTCGATCCAAAAGGTGGCTTCCCCGGTACCAGGATACCCGACCCCACGAAGACAGAAGGGATGACGGTCGAAGGAGAGTCGCGGTGCTTGGAGCCAAGGGTGGATCCGACAAAGACTGAAGATGAACAAGTCTGCTATCGTGAAGGCGGGGATCTACACGCCGAGGATCTTGGAGAAGGCATGGCGGTGATCCCGGAGGTACCACTGACCACAGAGGAGGTCACGATTGATGATATCCAAGTGGATCCAGGGGCGAACGAACCCACTGAAGTGGATCGTCTACGTCAGAAGATCTGGGAAAGCCGACATCTGCTGATCGGTAAGGGTAATGCGTTACCGCCCGCCGCCCGCGGAGTCAAATGTGACATCGATGTCGGCGACGCGAAACCGATCGCTCAAAGGGTGCGGAAGATGGCACCTCAGTTCCGAGAAAAACTGTCGGATCTGATTAAGGGCCTGCTGCAAGCCAAGATCATCAGCTTCTCAACGTCCCCGTGGGCATCTCCGGTGGTAATCATAATCAAGAAGAACGGGGTGGATATACGTCTGTGCATTGATTACCGGCTGGTTAACAGCCTGACTCGATTGATGGTGTACCCGATGTCTCTAATCAATGAGCTGTTGGAAGATCTGGATAAAGTACTCTGGTACTGTTCTCTAGACACGGCCAGTGGTTTCTGGGTGGTTACTATGACGGATCGAGCTCGCGCAATATCCGCATTCATCACACCGTTTGGCCTGTTCGAGTGGACCCGGATGCCGTTTGGATTGAAGAACGCACCCCAGATCTACCAACGCCTGATCGATAACGCCCTCTATGGGTTCACCCGAATACCGGAGCCCGAAACGGGTGAATCCGGGGGAGGCTATGCAGAAGTGGATCCATTCGAAGCGGGGGAGCCAGGAGATCCTGGGACCCCGTCTGTGTTAGGACGCAGATCTTACATCGACGACATTCTGATCCCGGCGGAATCGTGGGATCAGTTGTGCGAGAGAGTGACATCCCTACTGGAGGCGTGTACTAAGTGGAATCTCTCTATCAGTGTGGTAAAGAGCTATTGGGGGATGCGCAAGGTGGATTACTTAGGCCATCGAGTTTCCAAGGAGGGATTGGAGGCGAATCCCAAGGACCTGTCTTCATTAGCCGATTTGTCCTTCCCACAGTCGCTACGGGCGATGCAATCCTTCTTGGGCAGTTTGAACTACTACAGTCGGTTCATCGAGGATTACGCCCTGTTTGCCGCGGTATTGTATGAATTGAGAGAGGTAGATTTTGCTGCGATGACCACTCCAGCTGTCCAGGTCAAAATCCAACAAGCTCTGGCCCGGGAGATGTCGGATCCACGAAGGGATCCAAGTAGTACGACACCAGAAGAGGACCTAAAACCAGAGCTGGATCCACCCCGGGACCAACGGAGAGAGGATCCAATCTGGATAGAGACGACGGATCAGAACGTGGAAAGGGTGGAACCTCGGTGGATCCGAGCTCAACACGCATTCGTGGAGCTGAGGAACAGAATCGCGACCACACCTATCCTCCGTCATTTCGACCCGGAACGCCAACCTACGGTGAAAGTTTATGCCAGTGACTGGGCAGTCTCAGCAGCTCTGGTACAAGAACATGAGGGGATTTGTCATCCAGTCACCTTCGTCAGCCGGACAATGAAGCCGAATGAACTGAACTTCGGAGCGGTGGAGAAAGAGATACTCGCGCTCCTGCGCGTGTTGGATCTGAATTACAACCTGCTAGTGGGAAGATCCATCCGGATCCTGACTCGACACTCTACGCTAGCCTGGCTGTTCAAGTCGGCCGGGTTACAAGGACGTTTGGGACAGTGGGCAGCTTTACTCTCGCCTTGGACACTGGAGATTGTGAAATGTTCGAAAGGGGAAGACGAGATCCTGGGAGTCTTGGCCGCGAGCATCACTCCTCGAGCTAAGATGGATGAGGCGCTGACTAGGATCGCTCCTAAGAAAGAGCCCAAACGCCAGATCCAAACCCCGATCCCGACGGTACAAGTGGATGAGGATCTGTACGTCCTGAGTTTCGATGGATCCGCTCGTGTACGACGCGGAGGAGGAGCATACAGTGCAATACTGTGGAGACTACCCGGATGGGAAGTTGTACGGGCCAGATCCACTTACGCGGAAGGCCTCACCGTCAATGAAGCGGAGTATAACGGGCTCCTTCTGGGTTTGGATTTATTAAAGGGACAAGACCCAAAACGGCTGGTGATTTGTGGGGATTCAAATTTGGTAATCAGACAGGTGCGAGGTGAGATTGACTGCAAGGCCCCGGCCCTAACACTGTTACGGCAGAAAGTGATGATCCACCTGCGTGGTTGGTTGAATCACGAGTTGGTGCATGTCAAACGAGATTGGAATGCCAGTGCGAATAGCTTGGTCAGTGCCGCTTTACGGAATCAATGTGGCGTTGAAGTGGAGAGAGAGGCCGAGCATCAGGATCTCGTTACGTTGAACCGACTAGACGAAGTGGTGGTAGTTGGATCCGGGAAAAGGACAGTCCAGATGATGGCTGTCACTAGGTCCAGAGGGAGGATCGGATCCAGCCCCCAGATTCTCGAGGAAACCTTTGTGAAGAGAGTCCGCATTGAGCGGATCCTCAAAGCACAGAACGAGGAAGCGTGGATCCTAGGACTAAAGAAGTATCTGATGGGGGATGTACGAGGCCTGAGTCGGGAAGATGCCAAATCCTACAGCATTATCGCTACGGATTACGCAGTGGATCTTGAATGACTTGCTCTTCTATTGCCCCCCTACGAAGAGAGTCAACGAGGATCGGGATGGATTGATGAGATTGGTGATGCCGGAAACCTTACAACAGGATGTCCTACACCACTATCACGCTAGCTTGGAAGGCGGACATCAGGGTATTGGTCGGACCTACCAACGGATCCGGAAATGTTTCCACTGGAGGGGACTATTCAAGAGCGTACAACGATATATCGGTGAATGTGTGGATTGTGAGACAGGCAAGGGCAGGCCCACAATCGAAGGGGAGTCACCTGGGAATGTCCAAGCGACTTACCCTTTCCAAATCATTGCCATGGATCATATCCCCTCGTTGCCCAAGTCGTTCAAAGGAAACACAGAGTTGTTGATTTGGGTGGATCTGTTTACCGGATACGTGATAGCCAAAGCTAGTGCGTCTAGAACTGCGCAAACCATTGCGGAATCGTACGAGGAGTGTGTTTTCCGAAGATTTGGTGCTAGCGAAATGATTAGACATGATCGGGAGCCAGGCTTTATGTCTGATTTCTTTCGAGCATTCAACCGGATCCTGGGGCAGAGACAGCGAGCAACCATGGCATATCGTCCCCAAGCTAACGGGTCGGCCGAGCGTATGGTGCAGACGATCACGAGGGCACTCAAGATGTATGTCCAGGATCTGGATCAGAGGGACTGGGATGAGTACGCAGAGCGACTCCCCTTCGCGATGAACACCGCCCAAGACAGGATCCGGGGTGATACCCCATTTTACTTGGTACATGGGTGGGATCCCAAATCCACCCTAGAAGCGGCTATTCCAGTATGTAGCACCAAGAAGAGAAACCGAGATCCAAGGCGATGGCGATACCAAGTCCAGAAGTACTACCGGCAAGCCAGATCCCAGGTGAACGAACGGCTGCAGAGTGCGATACAGGATCGAGCGGATCGACACAACAATGATGCCCGTCCACATCAAATCCAAGTGGGATCGCAGGTGTGGCTTTATTTGGATCGAGTGAAAGAAGGGTACGCCCGCAAATTGGCCCATCTATGGCATGGACCGTTCCGGGTGAGCGAAAAGATTGGAGAACATGCGGTAAAGCTGGAAACGGCAGGTACCGAATATCGCCTGTTCCCTGTAGTACACGTATCCAAGCTGGAGTTGGTCAAAGAATATCCGGATCGGCCGCAGATCCGTCTTTCGGTGGATGTATCCGACCGCGTCGACTTCGACGAAGTCCTCCTACCGGAAGATAGTTGGAATGTGGATCTCGAAGCCGACGAGCTCGAAGTCGAGAAGATCACCGATATGAGGTCGGGGAAGCTAACTAGATACGGACGGATTTACCGTGAATTTCTAGTGTATTGGCGTGGATATGACGAACCCAGTTGGGTAGACGAGGCAGCTCTGAACTGTGGAGCATTACTCTATAATTTCTTGAGGGATCGTACGAATCGTAACAGATTCGGCGTGATGCAGTCTCATGAAGAAGAGTAGGAAGGGGATCCATGGATGTGAGTTGGTCATGTCGATGGGAGGATGAAGAAGGACCCACAGGAAGGGTGTGGGCCAGGAGGAGGAGGATCGCTGATGTGAGTTGGTCACATCGGAAAGAAAGAGAGGACGAATCCACAGGGGAAGGGTGGATTAGGAGGAAGGAGTGAATGTTTATGCATAAGAGTGACGTTTTACGTGTGAGGAGTCCTGCTTGATCTCAAGCACGAGCTTTCAAGGGCCCGAACTATACTGACCCAATTAAAACTGGGTCGTTGGCGCTAGATCCGGATGAAATCCAAGCGTGGGTCCAACCCGGACCCAGAAAACTAGCCCAGATCCAGGTGTACACTGAAAGGGTGGATCCCGCCCAGATCCAGGTGTACACTGAAAGGGTGGATCCCGCCCAGATCCAGGTGTACACTGAAAGGCTCTGACTAGATTTCTCAACCAACGAGGGAATGTTATAGACATATTCAAGTAAGAGAGTGTGGATTAGGATAGCTTACGCAAAAAGGCTAGCTCGACCCAGTTTCCAGTCGCTAGTTACTGCTACGAAACGAATCCACGAAGACTGAAACTGGGGGCGTGGCGTCAAAGAGTGATAAGGATCAGGTAGTCTTGGGCTGAACATTGAAGAACTTGCCCACTAGACGCTGGATCTGGTGTCCTGGGTGTTGGCTAAGGTCCCCGCGAAACTGGATGCACCAAGGCTCGGCTTCGTCGATCTCTCGCAAGGCTTCCAATAGGCTCGTGGGTTCTGGGCGAAGGAGGTTGGGATCCTCCAAGTTGGCTTGACGGGATACGGATCCCGGAAACCAAGCTACCTTATCCCCGCGTCGGGGAAGATGCAAGAAGGATGGATCCAACAAAATATCCACGTCACACCAACCGTCCTGGATGGCCAACACGAGGATCACGAGGACTCTCTTCCAAGCTCGACCAGCATGGCTACGTCGGTTACCACGCTGCTTGTTGAAGTTGGACAACCAAGTCGAACCCTACAGTTGATTACGAGAGATGGGGAATCGGTGAGTGCCCTCCCATATGGCAACCCGGTGTTTGGAAAAGAAATCCCGGAACGCGCGAACGAATACCCCGAGTCGCCCACGCACATCATCCCTGAAGCTAACCGGATCCACCGGTGTGGTGGCCAGCGTATCCCATGGGGCAGCACTTATCAGTTCTTCCACGAGAGGTCTGGTGATGATCGAATCCACGTATCCGGCCGTCGGGATGGCGTCCGCTGCCCGAGGGAATATCCATTCAGCTCGAAAAGGCAACTCCGGAAACAGGACCGTGATCTTCATGGAGATGACCGCGACTCGGTTCAATTTCTTGGCTGACCAAGGCTCGATGTCTCTGGTAGCGAAGGCCACAGGAGCACGTCTACCAGGAATGAAAGCGACATCCGGACCGGACGGAGCCACGGGGAGCATCCCTGGCAAGGACGAGTTAGGGGGAGCGGGGATCAAGACAGATCCGGGGGATCCGCCACCACGGGGCGATCCCGGGGATCCGCCGCCACGAGGCGATCCCGGAGATCCGCCACCATGAGACGACCCTGGAGATCCACCACCATGGGGCGATCCCGGGGATCTGCCGCCCCGAGGCGATCCCGGAGATCCGCCACCATGAGACGACCCTGGAGATCCACCACCATGGGGCGATCCCGGGGATCTGCCGCCACGAGGCGACCCTGGAGATCTGCCACCATGGGATGGGGATCCGCCACCATGAGGTGACCTACCTCCACTAGATCCACCCGATCCACCATCACGGTCGACTTGGATCGCAGATCCCGCAGTGTCACCTCCAGATCCGGTGGTACCAGCGACTTGTGGAGGCGGGGTTGAGAGGGATCGTCGCCGGGCTTCCGATCGGGACTGGGACAAGGCCCGTCGCGTGTCCTCCTCCAAGGCGTCATCAGCGGCTCGAGCCTCCTCCGAATCCTCCGGACTTTCATCGTCGTCGTCGTCGTCATCGTCCTCATCGCCCAGAGTGAAAGGATACGGGCCGGAGGACGACGTATGCTTCGATGACGGCCGGATAGGAGGTCCTGAGCCGTCGGACCAGTCGGAATCCTCATCCTCGTCGTCCTCTGAGCTGCCAAGTCCACACCCAGGGGGAATGACACGTTTGGCTTTCCCCTTCCCGGGTCCAGTACGGGCCGGCGGAGGGCTGATGGAAGGGGGCTGGGGAACGGCGGACGTCGTCACCGAAGGACCAGCGGTGGATCCCGTCTTGGACGCCGATCCCGGTTTGGATACGGCCGTAGATCCCGCCTTGGCAGTGGATCCAGCCTTGGATCCCACTCCCGCTTTGGACGAAGCAACGGATCCAGTCTTGGACGCCGTAGACCCAGTCTGGGGTCCAGATCCAGATTTGGACGTAGTGGCAGATCCAGTCTTGGACGCCGAGGTAGACTTGGATCTAGCGGTGGATCCAGACTTGGATCCTGCACCCGACTTCGAGGGGGAAGCGGAAGTCTTGGACGCGGATGTGGATCCCGCCTTGGACACAGAGGTGGATCCCGCTTGCGAAGCCGTTTTAGAGACCGGAGTCGTTTTGGGCTTGGCTTTCGGAGAAGCTCGAGCATGCTTATGGGGACGGGAGGATCCGGTGCTAGGAGCGGGAGATGCACTACGCGGGCGTTTCGCAGCCGACGGATCCGCCCTACTTACAGACGGAGGAGGAGCAGAGACGCTGGCAGCACGAGAGGGTCCCGACAAGGGAGGAAGGGGATCCGAAACGGCAGCTGTCACCAGCGCCAGTCGTCGACGTGCCAAATCCCGCTCCGATAAGCCACGATCGCGCTCCAGGACCAGCTGTTGCTGCTGAGTTTGGGCTGCGGCGAGTTGATCCTGGAGTTTCGCGGTGGTTGCATCGGCTTCCTTCAATTTGTCACCTGGATTGACAATAACAAGTGAATATGGAGTTACTAGCAAGGGCTAAAAGAGGATCCACGTACTCGTGCGGCGAAGCTTGGATTCCAGTTCCGTTTGCGTCCGCTTGGCATCCGCCCACTCGGTAGCCGCCTTGTCCCGCTGGAGTTCGCTGTCCGCCAGCTTCGCTTGGATCTCGTTGCGCAATTGAGTTATACGCACGAACTCTTCGAGCGCGTAATCTCGTCCGGCCGACGCTTTCTCGAGCGACTCCTTGGTATCCTGCAGCTTCTCAGAAAGTTGGGCCAGAGCTATATCCGGCGACGAGGGAGGTGGATTCGGCGCGGGGGACCCTCCACCCGCCGACCCTAAGGCGGATCCGCCATGGGTGGATCCCACATAGTCGTTGGTCACCACCTCCTCTTGGGTCAGACGCAACTCGTCACGGAGCCGGTCCAAACTCGCATCCACGGCTGCCCTAGCAGCCTGAGAATCCTCCCGATTCCGCTCGAGGTCGTGGATCCGGGATTGGAGCTGGTGGATCTCAGACCCGGCGAGCGCCATCTCCCTAAGGAGATGGTCGTTGTCATCTCGCATGACATCTCGCTGACGGGAGGCGCGATCCAGCCGTCCGGTCAGGTCGCGGATCTCGACCGCCTGATCAGCCAACAAGAGTCGTAGGTCCTGCGAACGAGAGGCCGCACGGTGCTCCCACCCCTGGATCTCCATAGCCTGATCATGGACTTGGGCTCGCAAGGTTTGAAGTTGGGTAGTGTGCAGAGACGCAGCTTGGTCTTGGGTATCTTGAGCCGTTGGAGCTCCGCCGTCAGGGTTTGCACCCGATCGGAAAGAGCCTGGGCTAGAGTACGCAGATCGGTGGGTGACATTGAAGAAGGGCTGACCGGAGGAGTGGTGGATGGAGCCTTGCCCGGCGATTTGCTGCTACGCTTGGTGGGAGACATGTGTTACGTAGAGGAGGAAGCAGTTGTGGATGCTGGTAGTGCACGTCGTGAACGCTGTTGTGCAGCGCCGACCACGTACAGGAGGCGATTGTGGTGAGGTACTTTCTCAGAAATAAGAGAATGGACCTGACGCGGGGTCACTATCCCGAATCAGTGACAATTTCAAGTGATTAGAGAGGATTTGGGTTGTCTGGCACGGATGCAAGTTGCCTGTGGTGGATTAGCCATGACGAGCAACACCCCGTACGAAATCACGATGGATCTGGTATGAGTGATGTACGGGAAGGCGAGATCCACCAAGACTTATCTCGGATCCACCCTTACCTGGATTCACTTAGATGGATATGGGATATACTATATAAGAGTGGATCGAGTGTGGATCCTATGAAGGAATGATGGTAGGTGTTCTCTGAAGGTGGATCTAGTAACCACGGCTAACAAGAAGTCGGGATCCACCGCGAGGTGCCCCGGATCCCATACTTCCGAATTCGGATCCAAGGGGGGAAGATCCCGCATTGAGGGACCTGGATCCAGGGTACAGGAATGATGGATACAGTGGATCTCGAACTTTCGTGGGACAATGGAGATCACAGACGGTTGCAAGATGATGTTGGATGATTGGAGAGCTCAGATCCACGACGAGTGTGCACTTACAGTGAAGCGGATCCAAGCGACCTGGATCCGGATGAGTGTACCCATAATAGGGTGACCATGATGATTACGTCATGAATCCGGTGGATCTGAGGATAATACAGCTGGGATGATGGGTCAAGGGAAGAAGGGACATGCAGCCGAGCCTGGTAAGGAATTTAACAAGTGAAAGACATAGAAGGTAGAAATCCAGGCAGGTATAGGCTTAAATATCAATACAGAACCTAATTTGCACTGTATCACGCAAGTGCCTTCCTGCCCTCAAGAACCGGAACTACATTGGCCGTACGAGCTCGGAGAAGGTTAGGAATTGCGAATCTAGTGTTGGTAGTGATAACTGGATAATACATTGGCCAGATCCTACAACCTAGTGAGCTTTCCTATACACGTGCAGATCCGACAGGTTAACCGAATTTACTACTTGGTCGGTTACACCCTAGAGGTTCTCAACTCTCAAGATCCCGTCACAGGAGACAGCAAGTACAACGCAAAGGAAAACGCAAAGACAAGGGAACACACCCACAAGGCAACCCTACGGCCAGATCCACAATTTAGGCCCCGGATCCATAAGCTCGAATATTCGCTTAGGATTCGGAACCATCCACGGACGCAGAGTGAAGATTTTCCACTACTGCTCCACTCCATCCCCACGTATCGCCAAGACGCTCAAGCTTCACCACTTGAACTCTTCGGAAGTTACCGAGAGAGCAAGATCCCGCCCTACCGATGGGTACACAAGGTGAGGAAAGTTCAGCAGAACACGGATCATCGGGGGACCCCTCCGTTAGTCGGTGTCTGGGCGCAGTTGGTAAGTTGGATCTGGCAATCTCGCAGATTTTGCTGATCCCGCTACACCACAATCCTACTCGTCTAATCAACGTACCGTAATTATCGCGGGATCGTGTTGGACCGGTTTGGTTACCGGTTTATGGGTACTTACCGCTTGAAACCGGTACCCCTCAATAGATCCACTTCACGGTAAGTGTACACCCGTCATGGATCTGAGCTCTCCAATCATCCAACATCATCTTGCAACCGTCTGTGATCTCCATTGTCCCACGAAAGTTCGAGATCCACTGTATCCATCATTCCTGTACCCTTGATCCAGATCCCGCATTGAGGGATCTTCCCCCCTTGGATCCGAATTCGGAAGTATGGGATCCGGGGCACCTCGCGGTGGATCCCGACTTCTTGTTAGCCGTGGTTACTAGATCCACCTTCAGAGAACACCTACCATCATTCCTTCATAGGATCCACACTCGATCCACTCTTATATAGTATATCCCATATCCATCTAAGTGAATCCAGGTAAGGGTGGATCCGAGATAAGTCTTGGTGGATCTCGCCTTCCCGTACATCACTCATACTAGATCCATCGTCGTTTCATACGGGGTGCTGTTCGTCATGGCTAATCCACCACAGGCAACTTGCATCCGCGCCGGACAATGCAAATCCTCTCTAATCACTTGAACTAGTCACTGATTCGGGATAGTGACCCCGCGTCAGGTCCATTCTCTTATTTCTGAGAAAGTACCTCACCACAATCGCCTCCTGTACGTGGTCGGCGCTGCACAACAGCGTTCACGACGTGCACTACCAGCATCCACAACCGCTTCCTCCTCTTCGTGACACATGTCTCCCACCAAGCGTACCAGCAAATCGCCGGGCAAGGCCCCATCCACCACTCCTCCGGTCTGCCCTTCTTCAATGTCACCCACCGATCTGCGTACTCTAGCCCAGGCTCTTTCCGATCGGGTGCAAACCCTGACGGCGGAGCTCCAACGGCCCAAGATGCCCAAGACCAAGCTGCGTCTTTGCACACCACCCAACTCCAAACCTTGCGAGCCCAGGTCCATGACCAGGCTATGGAGATCCAGGGGTGGGAGCACCGTGCGGCCTCTCGTTCGCGGGACCTACGACTCTTGTTGGCTGATCAAGCGGTCAAGATCCGCGACTTGACCGGACGGCTGGATCGCGCCTCCCATCAGCGAGATGGTATGCGAGATGACAACGACCACCTCCTTAGGGAGATGGTGCTCGCCGGATCTGAGATCCACCAGTGTGGTGAAGTGCTTTCTCAGAAATAAGAGAATGGACCTGACGCGGGGTCACTATCCCGAATCAGTGACAATTTCAAGTGATTAGAGAGGACTTGGGTTGGCTGGCACGGATGCAAGTTGCCTGTGGTGGATTAGCCATGACGAGCAACACCCCGTACGAAATCACGATGGATCTGGTATGAGTGATGTACGGGAAGGCGAGATCCACCAAGACTTATCTCGGATCCACCCTTACCTGGATTCACTTAGATGGATATGGGATATACTATATAAGAGTGGATCGAGTGTGGATCCTATGAAGGAATGATGGTAGGTGTTCTCTGAAGGTGGATCTAGTAACCACGGCTAACAAGAAGTCGGGATCCACCGCGAGGTGCCCCGGATCCCATACTTCCGAATTCGGATCCAAGGGGGGAAGATCCCGCATTGAGGGACCTGGATCCAGGGTACAGGAATGATGGATACAGTGGATCTCGAACTTTCGTGGGACAATGGAGATCACAGACGGTTGCAAGATGATGTTGGATGATTGGAGAGCTCAGATCCACGACGAGTGTGCACTTACAGTGAAGCGGATCCAAGCGACCTGGATCCGGATGAGTGTACCCATAATAGGGTGACCATGATGATTACGTCATGAATCCGGTGGATCTGAGGATAATACAGCTGGGATGATGGGTCAAGGGAAGAAGGGACATGCAGCCGAGCCTGGTAAGGAATTTAACAAGTGAAAGACATAGAAGGTAGAAATCCAGGCAGGTATAGGCTTAAATATCAATACAGAACCTAATTTGCACTGTATCACGCAAGTGCCTTCCTGCCCTCAAGAACCGGAACTACATTGGCCGTACGAGCTCGGAGAAGGTTAGGAATTGCGAATCTAGTGTTGGTAGTGATAACTGGATAATACATTGGCCAGATCCTACAACCTAGTGAGCTTTCCTATACACGTGCAGATCCGACAGGTTAACCGAATTTACTACTTGGTCGGTTACACCCTAGAGGCTCTCAACTCTCAAGATCCCGTCACAGGAGGCGGCAAGTACAACGCAAAGGAAAACGCAAAGACAAGGGAACACACCCGCAAGGCAACCCTACGGCCAGATCCACGATCTAGGCCCCGGATCCATAAGCTCGAATATTCGCTTAGGATTCGGAACCATCCACGGACGCAGAGTGAAGATTTTCCACTGCTGGTCCACCCCATCCCCACGTATCGCCAAGACGCTCAAGCTTCACCACTGGAACTCTTCGGAAGTTACCGAGAGAGCAGATCCCGCCCTACCGACGGGTACACAAGGTGAGGAAAGTTCAGCAGAACACGGATCATCGGGGGACCCCCTCCGTTAGTCGGTGTCTGGGTGCAGTTGGTAAGCTGGATCCGGCAATCTCGCAGATTTTGCTGATCCCGCTACACCACAATGGTGCGAGTGCCCGGATCTATTGGTGACTCGGGATTTCACCGTGAGTCCCAAGAAATTGCTCAAGTGAAGATTGAGCCAGGGGAAGAGGCGTCGTCGGAAGTCGGATCGACGAAGACGCTGCTGAATGAAACAAGATCCGCGGATCGATGGGGTTTTGGGAGGAACTCTGTCGACGGAAGAGAGGTGGATCCGGATCTAGAAGAGAAACCTCTCTATCCTCCCCAGGTCCCCTCGGAGACCCCTGCGGATCTTGACGCAAGTCAAGATCCGCTAACAAAACAAGGGAAAGTGAAGGCGAAACGGTATGCATTTGCAGATTCACCGGTTAGGCCAACACCGTACCTAAACCCAACCCCGCTAGTCGAAGAAACGAGAAAGAAGACGAAAACGAGTAAGACTACGCGGAAGAAGATGCAAGCTCCAGAGTCAGAAGAAGACCAAGCTGGATCCAGGTCAAGCAGGTCCGACAAGGATCTCGAGTTTGTGTATCGCCACCAAGCTTTACGCGACTTCCTGCATCAAGATCCTGTCATGCAGATCCTGAATCCACGACAGATCGAAGATCCAAGGGAACCGGTGAGAGCACCAACGAAAACGGCGAACAAGTTGGTGGCAGTCAAAGATCTATTACGTTTGCTTATGGAGTCAGGCATCGTAGCTGGTGTGTTCGACGCAGAGGATATCTTCGAGCTAGACCTGGATCTCATAGTATCCGCGACGCGGGACCTCTTTGCCAGAGTTAAGTCCATCACCGGAGAAAGGTCGCGCACTATGGATCCAGTGTCGGCACCGAGGATCAGCCAAGCTGCGTCCTCGAACTACGAATCCGCGGCGGAAGATGGCTCCGACACGTCGTCCGAGCCCCGACGCATGACTTTAGGACCCTCCGGGGCATCCATGCTGGAAGCGCGGGCGAGGATCCGAGGACAAGAAGTCCCTGTGAACGTGAAGACTAGGGATCCAGTACGCCCTACCCGTAATCTGATACAATCCAGCCAGGATCGAGCCAGATCCGGCAAGAAGCCAGTGGGGTTATCGTCAGATCGGGTCAAGGTAATCGCCTCACGGATCCTGTCTCGCCAGTGGACCAGCCGGCCACAGGCTCTTCCGACACCTCCTCGGGCACCCTGCAGCGGCACTTTGAAGCTGCGATGAGTCGTTTCCTGGCCGAACAGGGTATGAGAGCGCCCGTGCCACAAGCGCAAGTGCTCCACGAACATGGAGCACGAGACGTGGAGATGGAGTCAGTGGAGGGAGACAACTCCCATGATGAGTTCGACCCAGATGATCTGGATGGCCCATCCACTTCGTCAGCAGTGGTAGCAACAGCCGCAGCCGGGGCGGGTGGATCGTCCATGATCCAGAGGGTACGGATCTCAGCCATATCGGATCTGAAGGAGTTCACGGGCAAGGATCAAGACGAGGATCGAGCGAGAACATGGATCAGCAAGGTCAAGACGGCCCTCATGGGAGATCAAGCGTCGGATGCCGAGAAGTGTCTGACCTTTGCGGATCTGCTAGCGGGGCCAGCCAGGAACTGGTATCGGCAGCTGGGCAGATCCACCAGGAACAAGTGGCCAGATTTGCTGCGCAGTTTCCAGACCCAGTACTGTGGATTGGGAGTGTTGGTGGCACGACAATACTACCACGCTCGCCGCAGATCGGATGAATCCCCGCTAGAATACCTACATCGACTAAATGTGGCCGGTCTACGGGCCAAGTTGAAGATCAAGGATGGGGGATCCAAGGTACTACGGGAACATGTGGATCATTTCATCGAGACGTTGGGATACGTGGATCTGGCCGACAGGCTGACCCTGTTACGTCTTCCAGACGCAGATGAGCTTGAAGAAGTGCTGCGGGCTGTGGATCGCGCGAAACACCGCCAGAAGAAGGCGGCGGTCGGATCCGGCAAGTATCGCCAAAAGGCTCCGACGCCTACGGCCCCAGCTCGACGTGTCCACCAAGTCACGGCGCCCGACTCAGGAACTGAATCAGGATCCGACGGCTCTGACTCCGACCCTGAAGATTACCGTCGAGTCTGTCTCACTGCGTCCAACGATCGAACGGCGAAGACAGGAGGCAATTCTCGACCGGGGGATACCGTACCCGGGGACCATGGGATGTACAGATCCCGAGATCTCATGGACGGGGCAGCACAAGTCAGGTGTTCGCAGTGCGGATCCCGGAAGCACACAGAATCTGGATGCTGGAAACATCTGGTCTGTGAGAAGTGTGACAAGAAAAGTCATCCCGGAGATCACTGTTTCTACATGTGTCGCGGTTGTGGTGAGATCCACGACGGTGGCAAGTGTCCGATGGAGGAATTCTACAACCAGATCCGCCAGTGGTTTGATCCAGCCAAGCACATAGGGATGTTGCCAGAAGTGGCCGAGAAGATGTTAAACTAGGACGCTCGCCGGGTTTGAATCCGGTACGAGCCGAGCATTCTAGGTATTGCATTTATGCATTTGTGAACAAGACATCGCTAGATCCAGGTAGCAGGACCCTAGATCCAGTCGATAATACACGTGATCTACATGAAGTGTCAGTTGCCAAGGTCTCTAGTTTGCGCCAAGTGGACGAGTTTTCCAGATCCAAAGTCTCTTCAACCCTGGATCTACAAAGAGGAGAGGCACGTGGTTACTGGGAGAAACGCCAACATGGTCGACGGTTTGAGCCTACCAAGGGTGAAGTCATTGCAGATCCGTCGAAGGTTCGTCAGGTCACTGGATCCCGTGGATCTGAAGATGTTGGATCCATGGATCTGCTGACAGGGGAGTCCCGTGGATACTGGAAGTACCATGCCCCAGGAAAGTGGTTCAGACAAGCCAAGGTAGGGGGCAAGATCAACAATGAAAAAGCAATCCTACTCCTAGATAGTGGTGCCGAGGTGTCTATACTAGACACCGCCTTTGCCCGTAAGGTTGGGTGCCAAGTGGATGGGAGTCGGATCCAAGATTGTGTTGGGATTGGTGAAGGCGTGTACCGTACAAACGAGAGAACGCGAATCAAAATCACGTTGGCAGGTTGTTTGGTGTACTGGTTCGATATTTGGGTTGGAGATCTCGCTGGTCAAGACGCCATCCTCGGAATGGATTTCATGGTACCAGCCGGAGTGAGGTTGGATCTGGCGGATGGGACACTTTGTTTCCCTGACGAGATGCGGATCCAGCTCAGCGGACGGTGGCCGTTGTATGGAGCGAAGATGAGGATCATAAGGGCAGATAAGACGACCTGGATCGGGCCCGGAGAAACCTGGGAACTGTGTGGTGTAGCGGGATCAGCAAAATCTGCGAGATTGCCGGATCCAGCTTACCAACTGCACCCAGACACCGACTAACGGAGGGGTCCCCCGATGATCCGTGTTCTGCTGAACTTTCCTCACCTTGTGTACCCGTCGGTAGGGCGGGATCTTGCTCTCTCGGTAACTTCCGAAGAGTTCAAGTGGTGAAGCTTGAGCGTCTTGGCGATACGTGGGGATGGGGTGGAGCAGCAGTGGAAAATCTTCACTCTGCGTCCGTGGATGGTTCCGTATCCTAAGTGAATATTCGAGCTTATGGATCCGGGGCCTAGATCGTGGACTTGGCCGTAGGGTTGCCTTGCGGGTGTGTTCTCTTGCCTTTGCGTTTTCCTTTGCGTTGTACTTGCCGCCTCCTGTGACGGGATCTTGAGAGTTGAGAACCTCTAGGGTGTAACCGACCAAGTAGTAAATTCGGTTAACCTGTCGGATCTGCACGTGTATAGGAAAGCTCACTAGGTTGTAGGATCTGGCCAATGTATTATCCAGTTATCACTACCAACACTAGATTCGCAATTCCTAACCTTCTCCGAGCTCGTACGGCCAATGTAGTTCCGGTTCTTGAGGGCAGGAAGGCACTTGCGTGATACTGTGCAAATTAGGTTCTGTATTGATATTTAAGCCTATACCTGCCTGGATTTCTACCTTCTATGTCTTTCACTGGTTAAATTCCTTACCAGGCTAGGCTGCATGTCCCTTCTTCCCTTGACCCATCATCCCAGCTGTATTATCTTCAGATCCACCGGATCCATGGCGTAATCATTATGGTCACCCTATTATGGGTACACTCATCCGGATCCAGGTCGCTTGGATCCGCTTCACTGTAAGTGCACACTCGTCGTGGATCTGAGCTCTCCAATCATCCAACATCATCTCGCAACCGTCTGTGATCTCCGTTGTCCCACGAAAGTTCGAGATCCACTGCATCCATCATTCCTGTACCCTGGATCCAGGTCCCTCAATGCGGGATCCTTTCCCCTTGGATCCGAACTCGGAAGTATGGGATCCGGGGCACCTCGCGGTGGATCCTGACTCCTTGTTAGCCGTGGCTACTAGATCCACCTTCAGAGGGCACCTACCAACATTCCTTCATAGGATCCACACTCGATCCACTCTTGTATAGTATATCCCATATCCATCTAGGTGAATCCAGGTAAGGGTGGATCCGAGAAAAGTCTTGGTGGATCTCGCCTTCCCGTACATCACTCATACCAGATCCATCGTGATTTCGTACGGGGTGTTGCTCGTCATGGCTAATCCACCACAGGCAACTTGCATCCGTGCCAGACAACCCAAATCCTCTCTAATCACTTGAAATTGTCACTGATTCGGGATAGTGACCCCGCGTCAGGTCCATTCTCTTATTTCTGAGAAAGTACCTCACCACAATCGCCTCCTGTACGTTGTCGGCGCTGCACAACAGCGTTCACGGCGTGCATTACCAGCATCCACAACCGCTTTCTCCCCTTCGTGACACATGTCTCCCGCCAAGCGTACCGGCAAATCGCCGGGCAAGGCTCCATCCACCACTCCTCCGGTCAGCCCTTCTTCAATGTCACCCACCGATCTGCGTACTCTAGCCCAGGCTCTTTCCGATCGGGTGCAAACCCTGACGGCGGAGCTCCAACGGCTCAAGATGCCCAAGACCAAGCTGCGTCTCTGCACACTACCCAACTTCAAACCTTGCGAGCCCAAGTCCATGACCAGGCTATGGAGATCCAGGGGTGGGAGCACCGTGCGGCCTCCCGTTCGCAGGACCTACGACTCTTGTTGGCTGATCAGGCGGTCGAGATCCGCGACCTGACCGGACGGCTGGATCGCGCCTCCCGTCAGCGAGATGTCATGCGAGATGACAACGACCATCTCCTGAGGGAGATGGCGCTCGCCGGGTCTGAGATCCACCAGCTCCAATCCCGGATCCACGACCTCGAGCGGAATCGGGAGGATTCTCAGGCTGCTAGGGCAGCCGTGGATGCGAGTTTGGACCGGCTCCGTGACGAGTTGCGTCTGACCCAAGAGGAGGTGGTGACCAACGACTATGTGGGATCCACCCATGGCGGATCCGCCTAGGGTCGGCGGGTGGAGGGTCCCCCGCGCCGAATCCACCTCCCTCGTCGCCGGATGTAGCTCTGGCTCAACTCTCTGAGGAGTTGAAAGATACCAAGGAGTCGCTCGAGAAAGCGTCGGCCGGACGAGATTACGCGCTCGAAGAGTTCGTGCGTATAACTCAATTGCGCAACGAGATCCAAGCGAAGCTGGCGGACAGCGAACTCCAGCGGGACAAGGCGGCTACCGAGTGGGCGGATGCCAAGCGGACCCAAACGGAACTGGAATCCAAGCTTCGCCGCACGAGTACGTGGATCCTCTTTTAGCCCTTGCTAGTAACCCCATATTCACTTGTTATTGTCAATCCAGGTGACAAATTGAAGGAAGCCGATGCAACCACCGCGAAACTCCAGGATCAACTCGCCGCAGCCCAAACTCAGCAGCAACAGCTGGTCCTGGAGCGCGATCGTGGCTTATCGGAGCGGGATTTGGCACGTCGACGACTGGCGCTGGTGATAGCTGCCGTTTCGGATCCCCTTTTTCCCTTGCCGGGACCCTCTCGTGCTGCCAGCGTCTCTGCTCCTCCTCCGTCTGTAAGTAGGGCGGATCCGTCGGCTGCGAAACGCCCGCGTAGTGCATCTCCCGCTCCTAGCACCGGATCCTCCCGTCCCCATAAGCATGCTCGCGCTTCCCCAAAGGCCAAATCCAAAACCAGTTCGGCCTCTAAGGCGGCCTCTCAGGTGGGACCCACATCCGCTCCCAAGGCAGGATCCAAATCCACATCCAAGACGGGTCCCACATCCACGTCCAAAACTTCCGCCTCTACCTCGAAGTCTGGAGCCGGATCCAAGACCGGATCCACCACTGCATCCAAGTCGACTTCAGTATCTACGACTGAATCTGGGCCCAAGGCTGGATCTACGGCGTCCAAGACCGGATCCGGACCCAAGACTGGGTCTGTTGTGGCATCCAAAGCGGGATCTTCGGCATCCAAATCCGGATCAACTGCCAAGGCTGGATCCATTGCTGTATCCAAGTCGGGATCGGCACCCAAAACTGGATCCACGACTGCGCCGTCGTCCCAGGCAGTGGTGTCCACTGGATCCACAGCCATCGTTGCTCCTACGACGGGGTTAGCCCCATCCATGGCTAAATCCGGACAGTCTCAGTCGGGATCCACCACTGCCCCTTCGGTGACGACGCCTGCCGTTCTCCGGCCAGCTTCCACCGGCCATCCGCCCGCCCGTGCTGGATCCGGGAAGGGGAAAGCTAAACGTGTCATTCCCCCGGGATGTGGACTTGGCAGCTCGGAGGATGACGAGGATGAGGAGTCGGACTGGTCCGACGGCTCAGGGCCTCCTATCCGATCGTCGTCGAAGCGTACATCGTCCTCCGGCCCGTATCCCTTCACTCTGAGCGATGAGGACGATGACGACGACGACGATGACGATGAGAGTCCAGAGGATTCGGAGGAGGCTCGAGCCACTGAGGATGCCTTGGAGGAAGACACGCGACGGGCTCTGTCCCAATCCCGATCCGAGGCCCGGCGGAGATCCCTCTCGACACCGCCTCCACAAGTCGCTGGCACAGCCGGATCCGGAGGCGGCACTGCGGGATCCGCGATCCAAGTCGACAGTGACGGCGGATCGGGTAGCGATGGTGGTGGTGGTGGGGGGGGGGGGCGCCTGGTGGCGGACTCCTTGGATCTGGTGGAGGGGGGTCGCCTGGTGGCGGATCTCCCGGATCTGGTGGCGGGGGGTCACTTCATGGTGGTGGATCTCCAGGATCGCCTCATGGTGGCGGATCCCCGGGATCGTCTCATGGTGGCGGATCCCCTGGATTTGTCTTGATCCCCGCTCCCCCTAACTCGTCACTGCCAGGGATGCTCCCCGTGGCTCCGTTCGGTCCGGATGCCGCTTTCATTCCTGGTAGACGTGCTCCCGTGGCCTTCGCAACCAGAGACATCGAGCCTTGGTCAGCCAAGAAATTGAACCGAGTCGCGGTCATCTCCATGAAGATCACGGTCCTGTTTCCGGAGTTGCCTTTTCGGGCTGAGTGGATATTCCCTCGGACAGCGGACGCCATCCCGAGGGCCGGGTACGTGGATTCGCTCATCACCAGACCTCTCGTGGAAGAACTGACAAGTGCTGCCCCGTGGGATACGCTGGTCACCACACCGGTGGATCCAGTTAGCTTCAGGGGTGATGTGCGTGGGCGACTCGGGGTATTCGTTCGGGCGTTCCGGGATTTCGCCTCCAAGCACCGGGTTGCTATATGGGAGGGCACTCACCGGTTCCCCATCTCTCGGAATCAACTGCAGGGTTCGACTTGGTTGTTCAACTCCAACAAGCAGCGTGGTAACCGACGTAGCCATGCCGGTCGAGCTTGGAAGAAAGTCTTCGTGATCCTCGTGTTGGCGATCCAGGACGGTTGGTGTGACGTGGATGTTTTGTTGGATCCATCCTTCTTGCATCTTCCCCGACGCGGGGATAAGGTAGCTTGTTTTCCGGGATCCGTATCCCGTCAAGCCAACTTGGAGGATCCCAACCTCCTTCGCCCAGAACCCACGAGCCTATTGGAAGCCTTGCGAGAGATCGACGAAGCCGAGCCTTGGCGCATCCAGTTTCGCGGGGACCCGAGCCAACACCCAGGACGCCAGATCCAGCGTCTAGTGGGCAAGTTCTTCAATGTTCAGCCCAAGACTACCTGATCCCTATCACCCTTTGACGCCACGCCCCCAGTTTCAGTCTTCGTGGATTCGTTTCGTAGTAGTAACTAGCGACTGGAAACTGGGTCGAGCTAGCCTTTTTGCGTAAGCTATTATAATCCACACTCCCTTACTTGAATATGTCTGTAACATTCCCTCGTCGGTTGAGAAATCCAGTCAGAGCCTTTCAGTGTACACCTGGATCTGGGCGGGATCCACCCTTTCAGTGTACACCTGGATCTGGGCTGGATTCCGGATCCGGTTGGAACCACGCTTGAATTTCATCCGTATCCAGCGCCTACGACCCAGTCTCAATTGGGTCAGTATAGTTCGGGCTCTCGAAAGCTCGCGCTTGAAATCAAGCGGGACTCTTCGCACGTAAAACGTCACTCTTTATGCATAAACATTCACTCCTTCCTCTTAATCCACCCTTCCCCTGTGGATTTGTCTTCTCTTTCTTTCCGATGTGACCAACTCACATCAGCGATCCTCCTCCTCCTGGCCCACACCCTTCCTGTGAGTCCTTCTTCATCCTCCCATCGACATGACCCACTCACATCCATGGATCCCCTTCCTACACTTCTTCATGAGACTGCATCACGCCGAATCGGTTCCGATTCGTACGATCCCGCAAGAATTCATAGAGTAATGCTCCACAGTTCAGATCTGCCTCGTCTACCCAACTGGGTTCGTCATATCCACGCCAATACACCAGAAATTCACGGTAAATCCGCCCGTATCTAGTTAGCTTCCCTGACCTCATGTCGGTGATCTTCTCGACTTCGAACTCGTCGGCCTCGAGATCCACATTCCAACTATCTTCCGGTAGGAGGACTTCGTCGAAGTCGACGCGGTCGGATCCATCCACCGAAAGACGGATCTGCGGCCGATCCGGATATTCTTTGACCAACTCCAGCTTGGATACGTGTACTACAGGGAACAGGCGATATTCGGTACCTGCCGTTTCCAGCTTTACCGCATGTTCTCCAATCTTCTCGCTCACCCGGAACGGTCCATGCCATAGATGGGCCAATTTGCGGGCGTACCCTTCTTTCACTCGATCCAAATAAAGCCACACCTGCGATCCCACTTGGATTTGATGTGGACGGGCATCTTCGTTGTGTCGATCCGCTCGATCCTGTATCGCACTCCGCAGCCGTTCGTTCACCTGGGATCTAGCTTGCCGGTAGTATTTCTGGACTTGGTATCGCCATCGCCTAGGATCTCGGTTTCTCTTCTTGGTGCTGCATACTGGGATGGCCGCTTCCAGGGTGGATTTGGGATCCCACCCATGTACCAAGTAAAATGGGGTATCACCCCGGATCCTGTCTTGGGCGGTGTTCATCGCGAAGGGGAGCCGTTCTGCGTACTCATCCCAATCCCTCTGATCCAAATCCTGGACAT
Organism: Phytophthora betacei; assembly: GCA_011320135.1. NCBI lineage: Eukaryota > Oomycota > Peronosporomycetes > Peronosporales > Peronosporaceae > Phytophthora > Phytophthora betacei. Next base: position 182,034 of record JAANHX010000011.1, read on the forward strand.
ACATCTTGAGTGCTCTCGTGATCGTCTGTACCATGCGCTCGGCCGACCCGTTAGCTTGGGGACGGTATGCCATGGTTGCTCGCTGTCGCTGCCCCAGGATCCGGTTAAATGCTCGAAAGAAATCAGACATAAAGCCTGGCTCCCGATCATGTCTAATCATTTCGCTAGCTCCCAATCTTCGGAAAACACACTCCTCGTACGATTCGGCAATGGTTTGCGCAGTTCTAGACGCACTAGCGTTGGCTATCACGTATCCGGTAAACCGATCCACCCAAATCAACAATTCTGTGTTTCCTTTGAACGACTTGGGCAACGAGGGGATATGATCCATGGCTATGATTTGGAAAGGGTAAGTCGCTTGGACATTCCCAGGTGACTCCCCTTCGATTGTGGGCCTGCCCTTGCCTGTCTCACAATCCACACATTCACCGACATACCGTTGCACGCTCTAGAATAGTCCCCTCCAGTGGAAACATTCCCGGATCCGTTGGTAGGTCCGACCAATCCCCTGATGTCCACCTTCTAAACTAGCGTGATAGTGGTGTATGACATCCTGTTGTAAGGTTTCCGGCATCACCAATCTCATCAATCCATCCCGATCCTCGTTGACTCTCTTCGTAGGGGGGCAATAGAAGAGCAAGTCATTCAAGATCCACTGCGTAATCCGTAGCGATAATGCTGTAGGATTTGGCATCTTCCCGACTCAGGCCTCGTACATCCCCCATCAGATACTTCTTTAGTCCTAGGATCCACGCTTCCTCGTTCTGTGCTTTGAGGATCCGCTCAATGCGGACTCTCTTCACAAAGGTTTCCTCGAGAATCTGGGGGCTGGATCCGATCCTCCCTCTGGACCTAGTGACAGCCATCATCTGGACTGTCCTTTTCCCGGATCCAACTACCACCACTTCGTCTAGTCGGTTCAACGTAACGAGATCCTGATGCTCGGCCTCTCTCTCCACTTCAACGCCACATTGATTCCGTAAAGCGGCACTGACCAAGCTATTCGCACTGGCATTCCAATCTCGCTTGACATGCACCAACTCGTGATTCAACCAACCACGCAGGTGGATCATCACTTTCTGCCGTAACAGTGTTAGGGCCGGGGCCTTGCAGTCAATCTGACCTCGCACCTGTCTGATCACCAAATTTGAATCCCCACAAATCACCAGCCGTTTTGGATCTTGTCCCTTTAGTAGATCCAAACCCAGCAGGAGCCCGTTATACTTGTAGGAAATGTAGAATCGAGTAGATGTGAATGACTTGGATTGAACGCGTGCCAGACGCGTTTCGGCCCCCGCCGGGGCCTCGTCAGTGGCTTTACCAATCTCGAAGTGAGAACTAACCAACCATCCGCTAGCTAAGACCTATCACTATGCCTAGATCCTTCTAGAACCTTCCATGTGCCGTAACATAGGATACTACTCTGGAGTCGATGTACGTGCACATCTTGCACTTCCAACACTCCCCCTCGACGACATGAGTCGTAGCCGTCTTGGTCACGAGTGTACAGCCATCGGCTGCTCTCCGCATGATGCTTGTCAGCTGCAGCCTCTTCACTGCATACATTCTTGTAGGGTTTACCACCTGCGCGCTGGCCAGCGTAACCGTTGCTGCCGCGATCGCTAGGTTTCCCGGCTCCCTCATGTTCACCACCACGTCGTCCCTTGACACCTTGTAGCCGTCCTTGAGCCTTGCTTGAGCTTGTTGTTGTTCTCCTTCTCGATCGACCTCTTTCGATCCACCACTCACACCACTCGAAACCACCTCCTTGTGCAGAACTCGGCCGTCCTTTTCCCGAACGCAAAGAGCGACTGCGTGTCCACCGCGCACTTGTATGTTCCGCTCCCCCTGTCGTCGGAGCCCGTTGCTTCCGCGACGACTTGAGCGTGATCTCCTCCAGCGCGTATTCCGCGTACACCGCAGTGCCCATACCAAGCCGTTTGGGCTCATAACCTGTAGGAAATGTAGAATCGAGTAGATGTGAATGACTTGGATTGAACGCGTGCCAGACGCGTTTCGGCCCCCGCCGGGGCCTCGTCAGTGGCTTTACCAATCTCGAAGTGAGAACTAACCAACCATCCGCTAGCTAAGACCTATCACTATGCCTAGATCCTTCTAGAACCTTCCATGTGCCGTAACATAGGATACTACTCTGGAGTCGATGTACGTGCACATCTTGCACTTCCAACAATACTCCGCTTCATTGACGGTGAGGCCTTCCGCGTAAGTGGATCTGGCCCGTACAACTTCCTATCCGGGCAGTTTCCACAGTATTGCGCTGTATGCCCCTCCTCCGCGTCGTACACGAGCGGATCCATCGAAACTCAGGACGTACAGATCCTCATCCACCTGTACCGTCGGGATCGGGATCTGGATCCGGCGTTTGGGCTCTTTCTTAGGAGCGATCCTAGTCAGCGCTTCATCCATCTTAGCTCGAGGTGTGATGCTCGCGGCCAAGACTCCCAGGATCTCGTCTTCCCCTTTCGAACATTTCACAATCTCCAGCGTCCAAGGCGAGAGTAAAGCTGCCCACTGTCCCAAACGTCCTTGTAACCCGGCCGACTTGAACAGCCAGGCTAGCGTAGAGTGTCGCGTCAGGATCCGGATGGATCTTCCCACTAGCAGGTTATAAGTCAGATCCAACACGCGCAGGAGCGCGAGTATCTCTTTCTCCACCGCTCCGTAGTTCAGTTCATTCGGCTTCAGTGTCCGGCTGACGAAGGTGACTGGATGACAGATCCCCTCATGTTCTTGTACCAGAGCTGCTGAGACTGCCCAGTCACTGGCATAAACTATCACCGTAGGTTGACGTTCCGGATCGAAATGACGGAGGATAGGCGTGGTCGCGATCCTGTTCCTTAGCTCCACGAATGCGTGTTGAGCTCGGATCCACCGAGGCCCACCCTTTCCGAGTTCTGATCCGTCGTCTCTATCCAGATTGGATCCTCTTTCCTTTGGTCCCGGGGTGGATCCAGCTCCTGCTTTAGGTCCTCTTCTGGCGTCGTACTACTTGGATCCCTTCGTGGATCCGACATTTCCCGGGCCAGAGCTTGTTGGATTTTGATCCGGACAGCTGGAGTGGTCATCGCAGCAAAATCTACCTCTCTCAATTCATAGCGTACCGCAGCAAACCGTGCGTAATCCTCGATGAACCGACTGTAGTAATTCAAACTGCCCATGAAGGATTGCATCGCCCGTAACGACTGTGGGAAGGACAAGTCGGCTAACGAAGACAGGTCCTTAGGATTCGCCTCCAATCCCTCCTTGGAGACGCGATGGCCTAAGTAATCCACCTTGCGCATCCCCCAATAGCTCTTTACCACACTGATAGAGAGATTCCACTTAGTACACGCCTCCAGTAGGGATGTCACTCTTTCGCACAACTGATCCCACGATTCCGCCGGGATTAGAATGTCGTCGATATAAGATCTGCGTCCTAACACAGACGGGGTCCCAGGATCCCCTGGCTCTCCTGCTTCGAATGGATCCACTTCTGCATTGCCTTCCCCGGATCCACCCTTTTCGGGCTCCGATATTCGGGTGAATCCATAGAGGGCGTTATCGATCAGGCGTTGGTAGATCTGGGGTGCGTTCTTCAATCCAAACGGCATCCGGGTCCACTCGAACAGTCCAAACGGTGTGATGAATGCTGATATTGCGCGAGCTCGATCCGTCATAGTCACCACCCAGAAACCACTGGTCATGTCAAGAGAACAGTACCAGAGTACTTTGTCCAAATCTTCCAATAGCTCATTGATTAGAGGCATCGGATACACCATCAATCGAGTCAGGCCGTTAACTAGCCGGTAATCAATACACAGACGTATATCCACCCCGTTCTTCTTGATGATGATTACCACCGGAGATGCCCACGGGGACGTTGAGAAACTGATGATCTTGGCTTGCAGCAGGCCCTTAATCAGATCCGACAGTTTTTCTCGGAACTGAGGTGCCACCTTCCGCACCCTTTGAGCGATCGGTTTCGCGTCGCCGACATCGATGTCACATTTGACTCCGCGGGCGGCGGGCGGTAACGCATTACCTTTACCGATCAGCAGATGTCGGCTTTCCCAGATCTTCTGACGTAGACGATCCACTTCAGCGGGTTTGTTCGCCCCTGGATCCACTTGGATATCGTCAAGCGTGACCTCCTCTGTGGTCAGTGGTACCTCCGGGATCACCGCCATGCCTTCTCCAAGATCCTCGGCGTGTAGATCCCCGCCTTCATGGTAACAGACTTGTTCATCTTCCGTCTTCGTCGGATCCACCATTGGATCCAAACACCGCGACCCTCTTTCACCTGGCAGTCCTTCTGTCTTCGTGGGATCAGGTACCCTGGTATCGGGGAAGCCACCAGTCGGATCTAGTCGATCCTCTAGCGAGTTTAAACCCGACGGTTCTGGTTTGACTAGTGTTGTCACTCTCGATAAGGATCCAGACACTTTGCCCCACGAAAAGTTAGGATCCACTCTGGGGTCAGCGGGATCTGGCGGTCCGGCTTCAGCCCTCTGCAGTCCCTCGTCCACCGATCCTGCGTTATCTAGGGGACGACTCTGGGGATCATCCCCCGTCGTGGATCCAACCTCCATCGCTTGGATCTCGATCCGACGATTTCTCTGCAGGATCTTTCGCGGAGTTGGATATGAAGGCCGATCCACCAAGGGGCCAGTTGGCCCCGCCGGGAGCTCCACCTCTCCGAGAGATTCGATCTCGGTAGTCGCCTCGTACGCCAGATTCTGCCATTCTCTGTAGCGGCGGGATCCCACTGACACATATCCAGGTCGCCTAGGGATACCGTCCTTCGCCAACCATCGCCCGATCTCCTCATAATGGTCCAGTAATAGTCTCTTGTCGCTGACGTTCGTGACCTGGAGGTACTGTGATCGACCTGGTCCCTGGATTACGGTAGGCACTCATTTCTCGCCCCGAGTGACCCACCGTTTCTCATGTTCCACCCACTTTAACCTATCTGGCAGCTCCCAGGTTTCCCCGGGCTCGATCCAGGTTGTCTTATCTGCCCTTATGATCCTCATCTTCGCTCCATACAACGGCCACCGTCCGCTGAGCTGGATCCGCATCTCGTCAGGGAAACAAAGTGTCCCATCCGCCAGATCCAACCTCACTCCGGCTGGTACCATGAAATCCATTCCGAGGATGGCGTCTTGACCAGCGAGATCTCCAACCCAAATATCGAACCAGTACACCAAACAACCTGCCAACGTGATTTTGATTCGCGTTCTCTCGTTTGTACGGTACACGCCTTCACCAATCCCAACACAATCTTGGATTCGACTCCCATCCACTTGGCAGCCAACCTTACGAGCAAAGGCGGTATCCAGTATAGACACCTCGGCACCACTATCTAGGAGTAGGATAGCTTTTTCATTGTTGATCTTGCCCCCTACCTTGGCTTGTCTGAACCACTTTCCTGGGGCATGGTACTTCCAGTATCCACGGGACTCCCCTGTTAACAGATCCATGGATCCAACATCCTCAGATCCGTGGAATCCAGTGACCAGACAGACCTTAGGTGGATCTGCAATGACTTCACCCTTGGTAGGCTCAAACCATCGACCATGTTGGCGTTTCTCCCAGTAACCACGTGCCTCTCCTCTTTGTAGATCCAGGGTTGAAGAGACTTTGGATCTGGAAAACTCGTCCACTTGGCGCAAACTAGAGACCTTGGCAACTGACACTTCATGTAGATCACGTGTATTATCGACTGGATCTAGGGTCCTGCTACCTGGATCTAGCGATGTCTTGTTCACAAATGCATAAATGCCGTACCTAGAACGCTCGGCTCGTACCGGATTCAAACCCGGCGAGCGTCCTAGTTTAACATCTTCTCGGCCACTTCTGGCAACATCCCTCTGTGCTTGGCTGGATCAAACCATTGGCGGATCTGGTTGTAGAATTCTTCCATCGGGCACTTGCCGACGTCGTGAATCTCGCCACACCCGCGACACACGTTGAAGCAATGATCCCCGGGATGACCTTTCTTGCCACACTTCTCACAAACCAGATGTTTCCAGCATCCAGATTCAGTGTGCTTCCGGGATCCGCACTGCGAACACCTGACTTGTGCTGCCCCGTCCATGAGATCTCGGGATCTGTACATCCCATGGTCCCCGGGTACGGTATCCCCCGGTCGAGAATTGCCTCCTGTCTTCGCCGTTCGATCGTTGGACGCAGTGAGACAGACTCGACGGTAATCTTCAGGGTCGGAGTCAGAGCCGTCGGATCCTGATTCAGTTCCTGAGTCGGGCGCCGTGACTTGGTGGACACGTCGAGCTGGGGCCGTAGGCGTCGGAGCCTTTTGGCGATACTTGCCGGATCCGACCGCCGCCTTCTTCTGGCGGTGTTTCGCGCGATCCACCGCCCGCAGCAATTCCTCAAGCTCGTCTGCGTCGGGAAGTCGTAACAGGGTCAGCCTGTCGGCCAGATCCACGTCTCCAAACGTCTCGATGAAATGATCCACGTGTTCCCGCAGTACCTTGGATCCCCCATCCTTGATCTTCAACTTGGCCCGTAGACCGGCCACATTTAGTCGATGTAGGTATTATAACGGGGATTCATCCGATCTGCGGCGAGCGTGGTAGTATTGTCGTGCCACCAACACTCCCAATCCACAGTACTGGGTCTGGAAACTGCGCAGCAAATCTGGCCACTTGTTCCTGGTGGATCTGCCCAGCTGCCGATACCAGTTCCTGGCTGGCCCCGCTAGAAGATCCGCAAAGGTCAGACACTTCTCAGCATCCGACGCTTGATCTCTCATGAGGGCCGACTTGACTTTGCTGATTCATGTTCTCGCTCGGTCCTCATCTTGATCCTTGCCCGTGAACTCCTTCAGATCCGATATGGCTGAGATCCGTATCCTCTGGATCATGGACGATCCACCTGCCCCGGCTGTGGCCGTTGCTACCACTGCTGACGAAGTGGATGGGCCATCCAGATCATCTGGGTCGAACTCATCATGGGAGCTGTCTCCCTCCACGGACTCCATCTCCACGTCTCGTGCCCCATGTTCGTGGAGCACTTGCGCTTGTGGCACGGGCGTTCTCATACCCTGTTCGGCCAGGAAACGACTCATCGCAGCTTCGAAGTGTCGCTGCAGGGTACCTGAGGAGGTGTCGGAAGAGCTTGTGGCCGGCTGGTCCACTGGCGAGACAGGATCCGTGAGGCGATTACCTTGAGTCCGATCTGACGATATTCCCACTGGCTTCTTGCCGGATCTGGCTCGATCCTGGCTGGATTGTGTCAGATCACGGGTAGGGCGTACTGGATCCCGAGCCTTCACGTTCACAGGGACTTCCTGTCCTCGGATCCTCGCCCGCGCTTCCAGCATGGATGCCCCGGAGGGTCCCAAAGTCATGCGTTGGGGCTCGGACGACGTGTCTGACCCATCCTCAGCCGCGGATTCGTAGTTTGAGGACGCAGCTTGGCTGATCCTCGGCGACGACACCGGATCCATAGTGCGCGACCTTTTTCCGGTGATGGACTTAACTCTGGCAAAGAGGTCCCGCGTCGCGGATACTATGAGATCCAGGTCTAGCTCGAAGATATCCTCTGCGTCGAACACACCAGCTACGATGCCTGACTCCGTAAGCAAACGTAATAGATCTTTGACTGCCACCAACTTGTTCGCCGTTTTCGTTGGTGCTCTCACCGGTTCCCTTGGATCTTCGATCTGTCGTGGATTCAGGATCTGCATGACAGGATCTTGATGCAGGAAGTCGCGTAAAGCTTGGTAGCGATACACAAACTCGAGATCCTTGTCGGACCAGCTTGACCTGGATCCAGCTTGGTCTTCTTCCGACTCTGGAGCTTGCATCTTCTTCCACGTAGTCTTACTCGTTTTCGTCTTCTTTCTCGTTTCTTCGACTAGCGGGGTTGGGTTTAGGTACGGTGTTGGCTTAACCGGTAAATCTGCAAATGCATACCGTTTCGCCTTCACTTTCCCTTGTTTTGTTAGCGGATCTTGACGCAAGTCAAGATCCGCAGGGGACCTGGGGAGGATAGAGAGGTTTCTCTTCTAGATCCGGATCCGGATCCACCTCTCTTCCGTTAACCGAGTTCCTCCCAAAACTCCATCGATCCGCGGATCTTGTTTCATTCAGCAGCGTCTTCGTCGATCCGACCTCCGACGACGCCTCTTTCCCTGGCTCAATCTTCACTAGAGCATCTTCTTGGGACTCACGGTGAAATCCCGAGTCACCAAAAGATCCGGGCACGCGCACCATTGTGGTGTAGCGGGATCAGCAAAATCTGCGAGATTGCCGGATCCAGCTTGCCAACTGCACCCAGACACCGACTAACGGAGGGGGTCCCCCGATGATCCGTGTTCTGCTGAACTTTCCTCACCTTGTGTACCCGTCGGTAGGGCGGGATCTTGCTCTCTCGGTAACTTCCGAAGAGTTCAAGTGGTGAAGCTTGAGTGTCTTGGCGAGACGTGGGGATGGGGTGGAGCAGCAGTGGAAAATCTTCACTCTGCGTCCGTGGATAGTTCCGAATCCTAAGCGAATATTCGAGCTTATGGATCCAGGGGCTAGATCGTGGATCTGGCCGTAGGGTTGCCTTGCGGGTGTGTTCCCTTGCCTTTGCGTTTTCCTTTGCGTTGTACTTGCCGCCTCCTGTGACGGGATCTTGAGAGTTGAGAACCTCTAGGGTGTAACCGACCAAGTAGTAAATTCGGTTAACCTGTCGGATCTGCACAAGTAAAGGAAAAGCTCACTTGGTTGTAGGATCTGGCCAATGTATTATCCAGTTATCGCTACCAACACTAGATTCGCAATTCCCAACCTTCTTCGAGCTCGTACGGCCAATGTAGTTCCGGTTCTTGAGGGCAGGAAGGCACTTGCGTGTTACTGTGCAAATTGAGTTCTGTATTGATACTTAAGCCTATACCTGCCTGGATTTCTACCTTCTATGTCTTTCACTCGTTAAATCCCTTACCAGGCTCGGCTGCATGTCTCTTCTTCCCTTGACCCATCATCCCAGCTGTATTATCTTCAGATCCACCGGATCCATGGCGTAATCATCATAGTCACCCTGTTATGGGTACACTCATCCGGATCCAGGTCGCTTGGATCCACTTCACTGTAAGTGTACACTCGTCGTGGATCTGAGCTCTCCAATCATCTAACATCATCTCGCAACCGTCTGTGATCTCCATTGTCCCACGAAAGTTCCAGATCCACTGCATCCATCATCCCTGTACCCTGGATCCAGGTCGTCCTATGTGGGATCCTCCCTCCTTGGATCCGAACTCGGAAGTATGGGATCCGGGGCACCTCGCGGTGGATCCTGACTCCTTGTTAGTCGTGGCTACTAGATCCACCTTCAGAGGGCACCTACCATCATTCCTTCATAGGATCCACACTCGATCCACTCTTGTATAGTATATCCCATATCCATCTAGGTGAATCCAGGTAAGGGTGGATCCGAGATAAGTCTTGGTGGATCTTGCCTTCTCGTACATCGCTCATACCAGATCCATCGTCATTTCATACGGGGTGCTGCTCGTCATGGCTAATCCACCACAGGCAACTTGCATCCGTGCCAGCCAACCCAAATCCTCTCTAATCACTTGAAATTGTCACTGATTCGGGATAGTGACCCCGCGTCAGGCCCATTCTCTTATTTCTGAGAAAGCACTTCACCACAACTGCCATATCGGTTAAAGTGGGTGGAACATGAGAAACGGTGGGTCACTCGGGGCGAGAAATGAGTGCCTACCGTAATCCAGGGACCAGGTCGATCACAATACCTCCAGGTCACGAACGTCAGCGACAAGAGACTATTACTGGACCATTATGAGGAGATCGGGCGATGGTTGGCGAAGGACGGTATCCCTAGGCGACCTGGATATGTGTCAGTGGGATCCCATCGTTACAGAGAATGGCAGAATCTGGCGTACTAGGCGACTACCGAGATCGAATCTCTCGGAGAGGTGGAGCTCCCGGCGGGGCCAACTGGCCCCTTGGTGGATCGGCCTTCATATCCAACTCCGCGAAAGATCCTGCAGAGAAATCGTCGGATCGAGATCCAAGCGATGGAGGTTGGATCCACGACGGGGGATGATCCCCAGAGTCGTCCCCTAGATAACGCAGGATCGGTGGACGAGGAACTGCAGAGGGCTGAAGCCGGACCGCCAGATCCCGCTGACCCCAGAGTGGATCCTAACTTTTCATGGGGCAAAGTGCCTGGATCCTTATCGAGAGTGACAACACTAGTCAAACCAGAACCGTCGGGTTTAAACTCGCTAGAGGATCGACTAGATCCGACTGGTGGCTTCCCCGATACCAGGGTACCTGATCCCACGAAGACAGAAGGACTGCCAGGTGAAAGAGGGTCGCGGTGTTTGGATCCAATGGTGGATCCGACGAAGACGGAAGATGAACAAGTCTGTTACCATGAAGGCGGGGATCTACACGCCGAGGATCTTGGAGAAGGCATGGCGGTGATCCCGGAGGTACCACTGACCACAGAGGAGGTCACGCTTGACGATATCCAAGTGGATCCAGGGGCGAACAAACCCGCTGAAGTGGATCGTCTACGTCAGAAGATCTGGGAAAGCCGACATCTGCTGATCGGTAAAGGTAATGCGTTACCGCCCGCCGCCCGCGGAGTCAAATGTGACATCGATGTCGGCGACGCGAAACCGATCGCTCAAAGGGTGCGGAAGGTGGCACCTCAGTTCCGAGAAAAACTGTCGGATCTGATTAAGGGCCTGCTGCAAGCCAAGATCATCAGTTTCTCAACGTCCCCGTGGGCATCTCCGGTGGTAATCATCATCAAGAAGAACGGGGTGGATATACGTCTGTGTATTGATTACCGGCTAGTTAACGGCCTGACTCGATTGATGGTGTATCCGATGCCTCTAATCAATGAGCTATTGGAAGATTTGGACAAAGTACTCTGGTACTGTTCTCTTGACATGACCAGTGGTTTCTGGGTGGTGACTATGACGGATCGAGCTCGCGCAATATCAGCATTCATCACACCGTTTGGACTGTTCGAGTGGACCCGGATGCCGTTTGGATTGAAGAACGCACCCCAGATCTACCAACGCCTGATCGATAACGCCCTCTATGGATTCACCCGAATATCGGAGCCCGAAAAGGGTGGATCCGGGGAAGGCAATGCAGAAGTGGATCCATTCGAAGCAGGAGAGCCAGGGGATCCTGGGACCCCGTCTGTGTTAGGACGCAGATCTTATATCGACGACATTCTAATCCCGGCGGAATCGTGGGATCAGTTGTGCGAAAGAGTGACATCCCTACTGGAGGCGTGTACTAAGTGGAATCTCTCTATCAGTGTGGTAAAGAGCTATTGGGGGATGCGCAAGGTGGATTACTTAGGCCATCGCGTCTCCAAGGAGGGATTGGAGGCGAATCCTAAGGACCTGTCTTCGTTAGCCGACTTGTCCTTCCCACAGTCGTTACGGGCGATGCAATCCTTCATGGGCAGTTTGAATTACTACAGTCGGTTCATCGAGGATTACGCACGGTTTGCTGCGGTACGCTATGAATTGAGAGAGGTAGATTTTGCTGCGATGACCACTCCAGCTGTCCGGATCAAAATCCAACAAGCTCTGGCCCGGGAAATGTCGGATCCACGAAGGGATCCAAGTAGTACGACGCCAGAAGAGGACCTAAAGCAGGAGCTGGATCCACCCCGGGACCAAAGGAAAGAGGATCCAATCTGGATAGAGACGACGGATCAGAACTCGGAAAGGGTGGGCCTCGGTGGATCCGAGCTCAACACGCATTCGTGGAGCTAAGGAACAGGATCGCGACCACGCCTATCCTCCGTCATTTCGATCCGGAACGTCAACCTACGGTGATAGTTTATGCCAGTGACTGGGCAGTCTCAGCAGCTCTGGTACAAGAACATGAGGGGATCTGTCATCCAGTCACCTTCGTCAGCCGGACACTGAAGCCGAATGAACTGAACTACGGAGCGGTGGAGAAAGAGATACTCGCGCTCCTGCGCGTGTTGGATCTGACTTATAACCTGCTAGTGGGAAGATCCATCCGGATCCTGACGCGACACTCTACGCTAGCCTGGTTGTTCAAGTCGGCCGGGTTACAAGGACGTTTGGGACAGTGGGCAGCTTTACTCTCGCCTTGGACGCTGGAGATTGTGAAATGTTCGAAAGGGGAAGACGAGATCCTGGGAGTCTTGGCCGCGAGCATCACACCTCGAGCTAAGATGGATGAAGCGCTGACTAGGATCGCTCCTAAGAAAGAGCCCAAACGCCGGATCCAGATCCCGATCCCGACGGTACAGGTGGATGAGGATCTGTACGTCCTGAGTTTCGATGGATCCGCTCGTGTACGACGCGGAGGAGGGGCATACAGCGCAATACTGTGGAAACTGCCCGGATAGGAAGTTGTACGGGCCAGATCCACTTACGCGGAAGGCCTCACCGTCAATGAAGCGGAGTATAACGGGCTCCTGCTGGGTTTGGATCTACTAAAGGGACAAGATCCAAAACGGCTGGTGATTTGTGGGGATTCAAATTTGGTGATCAGACAGGTGCGAGGTCAGATTGACTGCAAGGCCCCGGCCCTAACACTGTTACGGCAGAAAGTGATGATCCACCTGCGTGGTTGGTTGAATCACGAGTTGGTCCATGTCAAGCGAGATTGGAATGCCAGTGCAGATAGCTTGGCCAGTGCCGCTTTACGGAATCAATGTGGTGTCGAAGTGGAGAGAGAGGCCGAGCATCAGGATCTCGTTACGTTGAACCGACTAGACGAAGTGGTGGTAGTTGGATCCGGGAAAAGGACAGTCCAGATGATGGCTGTCACTAGGTCCAGAGGGAGGATCGGATCCAGCCCCCAGATTCTCGAGGAAACATTTGTGAAGGGAGTCCGCATTGAGCGGATCCTCAAGGCACAGAACGAGGAAGTGTGGATCTTGGGACTAAAGAAGTATCTGATGGAGGGTGTACGAGACCTGAGTCGGGAGGATACCAAATCCTACAGTATTATCGCTACGGATTACGCAGTGGATCTGAATGACTTGCTCTTCTATTGCCCCCTACGAAGAGAGTCAACGAGGATCGGGATGGATTGATGAGATTGGTGGTGCCGGAAACCTTACAACAGGATGTCATACACCACTATCACGCTAGTTTAGAAGGTGGACATCAGGGGATTGGTCGGACCTACCAACGGATCCGGGAATGTTTCCACTGGAGGGGACTATTCTAGAGCGTGCAACGGTATGTCGGTGAATGTGTGGATTGTGAGACAGGCAAGGGCAGGCCCACAATCGAAGGGGAGTCACCTGGGAATGTCCAAGCGACTTACCCTTTCCAAATCATAGCCATGGATCATATCCCCTCGTTGCCCAAGTCGTTCAAAGGAAACACAGAATTGTTGATTTGGGTGGATCGGTTTACCGGATACGTGATAGCCAACGCTAGTGCGTCTAGAACTGCGCAAACCATTGCCGAATCGTACGAGGAGTGTGTTTTCCGAAGATTGGGAGCTAGCGAAATGATTAGACATGATCGGGAGCCAGGCTTTATGTCTGATTTCTTTCGAGCATTTAACCGAATCCTGGGGCAGCGACAGCGAGCAACCATGGCATACCGTCCCCAAGCTAACGGGTCGGCCGAGCGCATGGTACAGACGATCACGAGAGCACTCAAGATGTATGTCCAGGATTTGGATCAGAGGGATTGGGATGAGTACGCAGAACGGCTCCCCTTCGCGATGAACACCGCCCAAGACAGGATCCGGGGTGATACCCCATTTTACTTGGTACATGGGTGGGATCCCAAATCCACCCTGGAAGCGGCCATCCCAGTATGCAGCACCAAGAAGAGAAACCGAGATCCTAGGCGATGGCGATACCAAGTCCAGAAATACTACCGGCAAGCTAGATCCCAGGTGAACGAACGGCTGCGGAGTGCGATACAGGATCGAGCGGATCGACACAACGAAGATGCCCGTCCACATCAAATCCAAGTGGGATCGCAGGTGTGGCTTTATTTGGATCGAGTGAAAGAAGGGTACGCCCGCAAATTGGCCCATCTATGGCATGGACCGTTCCGGGTGAGCGAGAAGATTGGAGAACATGCGGTAAAGCTGGAAACGGCAGGTACCGAATATCGCCTGTTCCCTGTAGTACACGTATCCAAGCTGGAGTTGGTCAAAGAATATCCGGATCGGCCGCAGATCCGTCTTTCGGTGGATGGATCCGACCGCGTCGACTTCGACGAAGTCCTCCTACCGGAAGATAGTTGGAATGTGGATCTCGAGGCCGACGAGTTCGAAGTCGAGAAGATCACCGACATGAGGTCAGGGAAGCTAACTAGATACGGGCGGATTTACCGTGAATTTCTGGTGTATTGGCGTGGATATGACGAACCCAGTTGGGTAGACGAGGCAGATCTGAACTGTGGAGCATTACTCTATGAATTCTTGCGGGATCGTACGAATCGGAACCGATTCGGCGTGATGCAGTCTCATGAAGAAGTGTAGGAAGGGGATCCATGGATGTGAGTGGGTCATGTCGATGGGAGGATGAAGAAGGACTCACAGGAAGGGTGTGGGCCAGGAGGAGGAGGATCGCTGATGTGAGTTGGTCACATCGGAAAGAAAGAGAAGACAAATCCACAGGGGAAGGGTGGATTAAGAGGAAGGAGTGAATGTTTATGCATAAAGAGTGACGTTTTACGTGCGAAGAGTCCCGCTTGATTTCAAGCGCGAGCTTTCGAGAGCCCGAACTATACTGACCCAATTGAGACTGGGTCGTAGGCGCTGGATACGGATGAAATCCAAGCGTGGTTCCAACCGGATCCGGAATCCAGCCCAGATCCAGGTGTACACTGAAAGGGTGGATCCCGCCCAGATCCAGGTGTACACTGAAAGGCTCTGACTGGATTTCTCAACCGACGAGGGAATGTTACAGACATATTCAAGTAAGGGAGTGTGGATTATAATAGCTTACGCAAAAAGGCTAGCTCGACCCAGTTTCCAGTCGCTAGTTACTACTACGAAACGAATCCACGAAGACTGAAACTGGGGGCGTGGCGTCAAAGGGTGATAGGGATCAGGTAGTCTTGGGCTGAACATTGAAGAACTTGCCCACTAGACGCTGGATCTGGCGTCCTGGGTGTTGGCTCGGGTCCCCGCGAAACTGGATGCGCCAAGGCTCGGCTTCGTCGATCTCTCGCAAGGCTTCCAATAGGCTCGTGGGTTCTGGGCGATGGAGGTTGGGATCCTCCAAGTTGGCTTGACGGGATACGGATCCCGGAAACCAAGCTACCTTATCCCCGCGTCGGGGAAGATGCAAGAAGGATGGATCCAACAAAACATCCACGTCACACCAACCGTCCTGGATCGCCAACACGAGGATCACGAGGACTTTCTTCCAAGCTCGACCGGCATGGCTACGTCGGTTACCACGCTGCTTGTTGGAGTTGAACAACCAGGTCGAACCCCGCAGTTGATTACGAGAGAGTGGGAATCGGTGAATGCCTTCCCATATAGCAACCCGGTGCTTGGAAACGAAATCCCGGAACGCACGAACGAACAACCCGAGACGCCCGCGCACGTCACCCCGGAAGCTAACCGGATCCACCAGTGTGGTTGCCAGTGTATCCCACGGGGCAGCATTTTGCAATTCTTCCACGTGAGGTCTGGTGATGAGCGAATCCACATAGCCGGCCGTCGGAATGACATCCGCTTCCCGAGGGAATATCCATTCAGCTCGAAATGGCAGCTCAGGAAACAGGACAGTGATCTTTATTGAGGGTTGCTGGTCTTGGTACTGTGTACCAGCTGTACCCATTAACCGGTCAACCTGAACCGGTCCAATACGATCCCGCTGTGATTATGGTAAGTTGTTTATGCCACCCATGATTGGACGAGTAGAATGATTGGACGAGTACAGAATGATTGGATGAGTAGAATGATTGGATGACCTAGGTAGTGAGGACAGTGTAAGCCCCGATAAATCAATCACTTTCGAATCTTCATTCTTCCGCTCAAGTGCCTTCACTCCGGTCTCCGCACCAAGTGCAGAAGTCACTCCGTTCAGCCCCAAGCTTCGTTCCAACACCTCTACACCATTAACAATCTTCACTGAAATAATGGCGACCCGGTTCAGTTTCTTGGCGGACCAAGGTTCAATGTCTCGAGTGGCGAATGCCACGGGAGCACGCCGACCAGGAATGAAGGCGGCATTCGGACCCAACGGGGCCACGGGGAGCATCACTGGCAATGACGAGTTAGGGGGAGCGGGGATCAAGACAGATCCGGGGGATCCGCCACCATGAGGCGATCCCCCTCCACCATCACTACCCGACCCACCGTCACTGTCGACTTGGATCGCAGATTCCGCAGTGTCGTCTCCAGATCCGGCGGTGCCAGCGACTTGTGGAGGCGGTGTCGAGAGGGATCTCCGTCGGGCTTCAGATCTGAACTGGGACAAGGCCCTTCGCGTGTCTTCCTCCAAGGCGTCATCAGCGGCTCGAGCCTCCTCCGAATCCTCCGGACTTTCATCGTCATCGTCGTCGTCATCGTCCTCATCGTCCAGAGGGAAGGAATAAGGGCCGGAGGACAGCGTACGCTTCGACGACGGTTGGATAGGGGGTCCTGAGCCGTTGGACCAGTCTGATTCCTCATCTTCGTCGTCCTCCGAGCTGCCAAGTCCACATCCAGGGGGAATGGCACGTTTGGCTTTCCCCTTCCCGGGTCCAGTACGGGATGGCGGATGGCCGGTGGAAGCTGGCCGGGGAACGGCAGGCGTCGTCACCGAAGGGCCAGCGGTGGATCCTGACAGAGACGGTCTGGGCTTAGCGGTGGATGGGGTTAACCCCATCGTAGGGGCAGCGGTTGCTGAGGATCCAGTTGACACCGCTGCCTGGGACGACGGCGCGACCGTGGATCTGGTCTTGGACGCCGATCCCGGTTTGGATACAGCCATAGATCCCGCCTTGGCCATCGATCCGGCTTGGATACCGTGGATCCCGTTTTGGATGCAGCAACGGATCCAGTCTTGGACGCCGTAGACCCAGTCTTGGGTCCAGATCCAGACTTTGACATAGCAGCAGTGGATCCAGCCTTGGATCCCACTCCCGCTTTGGACGTAGTTGCAGATCCAGTCTTGGACGCTGATGTAGACTTGGATGTAGCGGTGGATCCGGGCTTGGATCCGGCACCCGACTTCGAGGGGAGGCGGAAGTCTTGGACACAGAGGTGGATCCCGCTTGCGAAGCCGCTTTAGAGGTCGAAATCGTTTTGGGCTTGGCTTTTGGGGAGGCTCGGGCATGCTTATGGGGACGGGAGGATCCGGTGCTAGGAGCAGGAGATGCACTACGCGGGCGTTTCGCAGCCGACGGATCCGCCCCACTTACAGACGGAAGAGGAGCAGAGACGCTGGCAGCACGAGAGGGCCCCAACAAGGGAGGAAGGGGATCCGAAACGGCAGCTGTCACCAGCGCCAGTCGTCGACGTGCCAAATCCCGCTCCGATAAGCCACGATCGCGCCCCAGGACCAGCTGTTGCTGCTGAGCTTGAGCTGCGGCGAGTTGATCCTGGAGTTTCGCGGCGGTTGCATCGGCATCCTTCAATTTGTCACCTGGATGGACATAACAGGTGAATATGGGGCTACTAGCGGGGGACAAAAGAGGATCCACGTACTCGTGCGGCGAAGCTTGGATTCCAGCTCCGTTTGCGTCCGCTTGGCATCCGCCCAATCGGTAGCCGCCTTGTCCCGCTGGAGTTCGCTGTCCGCCAACTTCGCTTGGATCTCGTCGCGCAATTGAGTTATACGTACGAACTCTTCGAGCGCGTAATCTCGCCCAGCAGACGCTTTCTCGAGCGACTCCTTGGTATCTTTCAGCTCCTCAGAGAGTCGAGCCAGAGATACATCCGGCGACGAGGGAGGTGGATTTGGCGCGGGGGACCCTCCGCGCGCCGACCCTAAGGCGGATCCGCCATGGGTGGTTCCCACATAGTCGTTAGTAACCACCTCTTCTTGGGTCAGGCGCAACTCGTCATGGAGTCGATCCAAGCTCTCGTTCGCGGCTCCACTAGCAGTCTGGGAAACCTCCAGATCCCGCTCGAGGTCGTGGATCCGGGATTGGAGCTGGTGGATCTCAGATCCAGCGAGTGCCATCTCCCTAAGGAGATGGTCGTTGTCATCTCGCATGCCATCTCGTTGACGGGAGGTGCGATCCAGCCGTCCGGTCAGGTCGCGGATCTCGACCCCCTGATCAGCCAACAAGAGTCGTAGGTCCTGCGAACGGGAGGCCGCATGGTGCTCCCACCCCTGGATCTCCATAGCCTGGTCATGGACCTGGGCTCGCAAGGTTTGGAGTTGGGTGGCGTGCAAAGACGCAGCTTGGTCGCTAACATCTTGGGCCGTCTGGAGCTCCGCCGTCAAGGTTTGCACCCGATCGGAAAGAGCTTGGGCCAGGGTACGCAGATCGGTGGGCCACATCGAAGAGGGGCTGACCGGAGGAGTGGTGGATGGAGCCTTGCCCGGCGATTGACTGGTACGCTTGGCGGGAGACATGTGTCACGAAGAGGAGTAGGCGGTTGTGGATGCTGGTAGTGCACGTCGTGAACGCTGTTGTGCAGCGCCGACCACGTACAGGAGGCGATTGTGGTGAGGTACTTTCTCAGAAATAAGAGAATGGACCTGACGCGGGGTCACTATCCCGAATCAGTGACAATTTCAAGTGATTAGAGAGGATTTGGGTTGTCTGGCACGGATGCAAGTTGCCTGTGGTGGATTAGCCATGACGAGCAACACCCCGTACGAAATCACGATGGATCTGGTATGAGTGATGTACGGGAAGGCGAGATCCACCAAGACTTATCTCGGATCCACCCTTACCTGGATTCACTTAGATGGATATGGGATATACTATATAAGAGTGGATCGAGTGTGGATCCTATGAAGGAATGATGGTAGGTGTTCTCTGAAGGTGGATCTAGTAACCACGGCTAACAAGAAGTCGGGATCCACCGCGAGGTGCCCCGGATCCCATACTTCCGAATTCGGATCCAAGGGGGGAAGATCCCGCATTGAGGGACCTGGATCCAGGGTACAGGAATGATGGATACAGTGGATCTCGAACTTTCGTGGGACAATGGAGATCACAGACGGTTGCAAGATGATGTTGGATGATTGGAGAGCTCAGATCCACGACGAGTGTGCACTTACAGTGAAGCGGATCCAAGCGACCTGGATCCGGATGAGTGTACCCATAATAGGGTGACCATAATGATTACGCCATGGATCCGGTGGATCTGAAGATAATACAGCTGGGATGATGGGTCAAGGGAAGAAGGGACATGCAGCCTAGCCTGGTAAGGAATTTAACCAGTGAAAGACATAGAAGGTAGAAATCCAGGCAGGTATAGGCTTAAATATCAATACAGAACCTAATTTGCACAGTATCACGCAAGTGCCTTCCTGCCCTCAAGAACCGGAACTACATTGGCCGTACGAGCTCGGAGAAGGTTAGGAATTGCGAATCTAGTGTTGGTAGTGATAACTGGATAATACATTGGCCAGATCCTACAACCTAGTGAGCTTTCCTATACACGTGCAGATCCGACAGGTTAACCGAATTTACTACTTGGTCGGTTACACCCTAGAGGTTCTCAACTCTCAAGATCCCGTCACAGGAGGCGGCAAGTACGACGCAAAGGAACTACAAAGGCAAGGGAACACACCCGTAAGGCAACCCTACGGCCGGATCCACGATCTAGGCCCCGGATCCATAAGCTCGAATATTCGCTTAGGATTCGGAACCATCCACGGACGCAGAGTGAAGATTTTCCACTGCTGCTCCACCCCATCCCCACGTCTCGCCAAGACACTCAAGCTTCACCACTTGAACTCTTCGGAAGTTACCGAGAGAGCAAGATCCCGCCCTACCGACGGGTACACAAGGTGAGGAAAGTTCAGCAGAACACGGATCATCGGGGGACCCCCTCCGTTAGTCGGTATCTGGGCGCAGTTGGTAAGTTGGACCCAGCAATCTCGCAGATTTTGCTGATCCCGCTACACCACACCAGCTCCAATCCCGGATCCATGACCTCGAGCGGGATCTGGAGGATTCCCAGACTGCTAGTGCAGCCGCGGACGAGAGCTTGGATCGACTCCGTGACGAGTTGCGCTTGACCTAAGAAGAGGTGGTGACTAACGACTATGTGGGATCCACCCATAACGGATCCGCATTAGAGTCGGCGCGTCGAGGATCCCCTGCGCCAAATCCACCTCCCTCGTCGCCGGATGCAGCTCTGGCTTGTCTCTCTGAGGAGCTGAAAGATACCAAGGAGTCACTCGAGAAAGCGTCTGCTGGGCGAGATTACGCGCTCGAAGAATTCGTACGTGTAACTCAATTGTGCGACGAGATCCAAGCGAAGTTGGCGGACAGCGAGCTCCAGCGGGACAAGGCGGCTACCGAGTGGGCGGATGCCAAGCGAACGCAAACGGAGCTGGAATTCAAGCCCCGCCGCACGAGTACGTGGATCCTCTTTTGTCCCCCGCTAGTAACCCCATATTCACTTGTTATGTCAATCCAGGTGACAAATTGAAGGATGCCGATGCAACCGCCGCGAAACTCCAGGATCAACTCGCCGCAGCTCAAGCTAAAAGGAAGGTCGTTTGTGCACTAGATGATAAAATGCAAAAGTGATTGATTTATTGGAGCTTACTCTGTCTTACGTCCTAGTCTGCATCCAATCATGTGGTGCATCCAATCACCAACACTGGACTCGTCCAATCATCCTGTTCGTCCAATCATCTGTTTGCGCATACATCCGTTTGCGCAATTGACTTACCGTAAACATCACGGGGTCCTTGGAAACCGGTTTTACTGGTATGCCGAAGCTGGACGAGACGCCTTCTTGACAACACTCCCACTCGACTCGACCGCGCTTGGTGACTTGATACCCAGCTTGTTGCGAAGATATTCGAACTGCACCGCGGTGATCGGCTTGGTCATCAGATCCGCCTTCATGTCCTTCGTCGAGCAGTACTGCAACACCACTTGGCCATCTTCAACTTTCTCGCGCACGAAGTGGTAGCGAATGTCGATGTGCTTGGTGCGCTTGTGAAACTCGGGGTTCTTGGCCAGCGCAATCGACCCTTGATTGTCCTCGAAAATCATGACAGGGTCCTCGTTCTTCATTTCGCCGAGTTCACACAGGAATGCCTTGAGCCAGATCGCTTCTTGAGCAGCTTCCGTTAACGCCATGTACTCCGCCTCCGTCGATGACAGCGCCACCGTGCGCTGCTTCTTGCTTCTCCAACTAATGCATCCGCCGTTCATCATGAACGCGTAGCCGCTTGTACTGCGTCGAGTCTCGACGTCACCAGCCCAATCCGCATCCGAGTAGCCTTGGAGTCCTTCTTCACTTGTTTCTTGAAACTCGATGCCGTGCGTCTTCGTACCTTGAATGTAGCGGAAGACGCGCTTGAGTGCTTGCCAGTGTGTGGGACACGGGTCCGCCGCGAACTGGCTGAGAACTCCCACTGAAGCAGCAAGGTCCGGTCGGGTTCCAACCATGAGGTACATCAGACAGCCGACAGCATTGCGATAAGGCACCTTGGCCATGGTCTCTTCATGGTTGCATCCTCCTTCGCACATGGCCTTGGTCAACTTGAGTCCTGGGTCTTGAGGGGTTTTGACAGGGTTGCTGTTCTCCATGCCAAACTTCTCCAGGATGTCCTTCGCAAACTTGGTCTGACGCACCGACACTTTTCCTGTAGCCGCATCTTGATCGATCTCCATACCGAGGAAATACTTGAGGCAACCCAAGTCCGTCATGTCGAAGCGTTCACTCAAAGCCTTCTTCGTGGACTTGAGAAGCTCGTCGTTGTTACTGGCGAGGACCAGATCATCAACGTAGAGAGCCACAAAGATCATGTCTTGGTCATCCCACTTGACGTAGATGCAGTGATCGGCTTCACACTTCTTGAACCCCAGTTCCAGCATGAACTTGTCAATGGTCTGGTTCCACATTCGTGGCGACTGCTTAAGACCGTAGAGCGAGCGCTTGAGATGACAGACATAGTCAGGATGCTCTTCATCCGTGTAACCGTCCGGTTGCACCATGTAGATATCTTCGTCAAGCAGCCCGTTCAGGAACGCCGTCTTGACATCCATCTGGTGCACCGTCAGATTGTACTTAGCCGCCAGACTGAGCAGGATCCTGATCGACGTGAACTTGGCGACTGGCGCGAAGGTTTCTTCGTAGTCGATGCCGTACTTTTGCGAAAAACCCTTGGCCACAAGTCGTGCCTTGAACCGCTCGATCTCTCCCGCTTGGTTCTCCTTGATGCGAAACACCCAACAAAAGGAAGGTCGTTTGTGCACTAGATGATAAAATGCAAAGTGATTGATTTATTGGAGCTTACTCTGTCTTACGTCCTACTCTGCATCCAATCATGTGGTGCATCCAATCACCAACACTGGACTCGTCCAATCATTTTGTTCGTCCAATCATCTGTTCGTCCAATCATCTGTTTGCGCATACATCCGTTTGCGCAATTGACTTACCGTAAACATCGCGGGGGTCCTTGGAAACCGGTTTTACTGGTATGCCGAAGCTGGACGAGACGCCTTCTTGACAACACTCCCACTCGACTCGACCGCGCTTGGTGACTTGATACCCAGCTTGTTGCGAAGATATTCGAACTGCACCGCGGTGATCGGCTTGGTCATCAGATCCGCCTTCATGTCCTTCGTCGAGCAGTACTGCAACACCACTTGGCCATCTTCAACTTTCTCGCGCACGAAGTGGTAGCGAATGTCGATGTGCTTGGTGCGCTTGTGAAACTCGGGGTTCTTGGCCAGCGCAATCGACCCTTGATTGTCCTCGAAAATCATGACAGGGTTCTCGTTCTTCATTTCGCCGAGTTCACACAGGAATGCCTTAAGCCAGATCGCTTCTTGAGCAGCTTCCGTTAACGCCATGTACTCCGCCTCCGTCGATGACAGCGCCACCGTGCGCTGCTTCTTGCTTCTCCAACTAATGCATCCGCCGTTCATCATGAACGCGTAGCCGCTTGTACTGCGTCGAGTCTCGACGTCACCAGCCCAATCCGCATCCGAGTAGCCTTGGAGTCCTTCTTCACTTGTTTCTTGAAACTCGATGCCGTGCGTCTTCGTACCTTGAATGTAGCGGAAGACGCGCTTGAGTGCTTGCCAGTGTGTGGGACACGGGTCCGCCGCGAACTGGCTGAGAACTCCCACTGCAGCAGCAAGGTCCGGTCGGGTTCCAACCATGAGGTACATCAGACAGCCGACAGCATTGCGATAAGGCACCTTGGCCATGGTCTCTTCATGGTTGCATCCTCCTTCGCACATGGCCTTGGTCAACTTGAGTCCTGGGTCTTGAGGGGTTTTGACAGGGTTGCTGTTCTCCATGCCAAACTTCTCCAGGATGTCCTTCGCAAACTTGGTCTGACGCACCGACACTTTTCCTGTAGCCGCATCTTGATCGATCTCCATACCGAGGAAATACTTGAGGCAACCCAAGTCCGTCATGTCGAAGCGTTCACTCAAAGCCTTCTTCGTGGACTTGAGAAGCTCGTCGTTGTTACTGGCGAGGACCAGATCATCAACGTAGAGAGCCACAATGACCATGTCTTGTTCTTGCGAAGAGAGTCGACTTCTGAGTCGCACGCCTCCTTCCACTTGACCGCGTTGCTGGATTCCATCGCCGACTTGAACGTAGTCGGCGTTTCTCCCACTGAATCCACAACGTAGGCCGCTTCGAAATCTTCTTCTCGACTACTTGCGACCGCTGACATCTCATCCAGTGTCTGCGGCCGACTCTGTCGCTTGCTTCGCGGGATCTCTACCGCTTCCTCCAACGACTGCGTTCGCTGGTGTCGCTTGCTGCCGGGCTCAAATTCTTGACGCGGCGCAGTGTCTCCCATTGTCTCATCCTCGGACGATGCTTCTTGATCCGTCACTTCTTCTTCTTGAAGCTCCACGATGTCATCTTCATCGTGGCTGCGTCTCCCTCCGTCGAAGACGTCTTCCATGAACTGCGCATCGCGGCTTACTAGCACACGACCGCTCTTGATCTCTTCGAAACGATACGCTTTCTCGTGTTCCGAGTACCCCAGAAACCGACACTTCACTGCTCGAGCGTCCAGCTTAGTGCGTTTCTGCTTCGGAACCGTCACATACGCATGGCAACCGAACACCTTCAGGTTCGCCAGCAGTGGTTTCTTACCGGTCCATACTTGGTGTGGTGACTTGTCATGGCTGATGGCACGTGTGGGACACCGATTACGTAGAAACGCAGCGGTCATTACCGCTTCACCCCAATACGACTTGGCCAAACCAGCATGCTCCAACATGCAGCGCGCACATTCCACCAGCGTCCGGTTCATTCGCTCGGCGACACCATTTAGTTGAGGCGTGTACGGAGGCGTAAACTTCTGCACGATACCACGACGCTTGCAGAACTTAG